>JACCIY010000527.1:0-62775 GCA_025506505.1 Flaveria sonorensis
TGTCTGTCTCCATCTCTATTACCGACACCACCATCGCTAATCTGTCACTCTCACTCCTGATTTCCAACGCCCACCTTGCTAGATCTCTCTCTATATTTTGTCAATCACCATCACCAAATCTGTCTTTCTGCATCTTGATTTCCGACGAGCTTAGTTTCAATTTTTAGGTGGTGGTTGGGACCAGACAAATGAGGGTCGTAGGCGTGATTGTCGACTAGCTGAGATCATGCGGTTAATTTAAGCGATAATGAATGAGGGGAAGAGGTCACCAGAGGCAAAGAGGGCAAGTGTTAGCGGAGAACGACGGTGGGTTGGTAGATAGAGGTGGTGGTAGTGTTTGGTGGGTGAGGGTAGGATTGGGCTTGAAATACAAGTCTTTTTCAGTTTGAGTAATTAAATCGATAGACTTATTTTTAGATGCAAAAGACCAAAATACTTCTATACTTAGCTGTTAAACTAACAGAATTTGTGACAACGACCAAATCGTTATAAAAATTAAAACATAAGTCATGTTATGACAAAAAATTATTTTCTGGACTAATGATTAAAGTGGCCAAACCTCAAGGACCAAAACTGAAATTTACGTTATTAAAAAATTATAGGGTGATAGTGTTCCTCTAAATATACATATAACGTTAAGATTTTATCTCTTATCCACTCACAATCATTTCTATAATATACAAATCACACTCGTAGTATATAAGAAACATATTATGAATGCTCTAATTGCATGCATTCCAAATGATTTTAGTCTCTCCCGGTTGATGTAATTATTTTTATAATCAAAAGATTAAAGTTTAAATCCTGTAGTAAGTGATCGGTCTTATTGTTTGGTGTTAAACATAGTTAACTTCGTGTTTCTATACATGTGTGAATATAAAACAAGGTTACTTTGAGACGTGCTTGTGTGCAGGTGTTTAGAGCTTAAGATCATAATGGGTCGTTTTAATGTGTGAATGGAAGGTTAGTGGAAGCATGGAAGCTTTTGGAAGTGAACCGAAGCCATTGGAGTAAAAGGTCAAAAACGATGTTATAACGCATAGTGCTCCACTACCAGCGCATAATTATCTGACACCAGCGCACTAACCAACACAATACAAACCCCTGATGACCCATCGCACTATGCTCTGATACCAACCCACTGACCACGCACTGTGCATGGTCTCCAACAGCCTTCGAAGAGTGTCGGGCTTTTCTGCACTATTTAAAATTCTAGGGTTTCGAATCCAACTTCGATACTTGCGAATTATGGATGTTTTGAAGACGATTTTTGAGTTTCTTTCCACCACAAAATCACCCGAGATCAAGCTCTAACAACATTCAATCCAACATTGAAGATCCAAGCATGCAGATGACGACTGATTCGTGCGTAATTGTTTTCGGGAATACGATTCTTGTCAAGTGAGACAACTAATATCTTTTTTATTTAGGTTTCTGTAATGAACTTAGATTATTGAATGAAGTTTTATGTTTTGATTAATTTAAAGGTTTACTTGTAAATAAAGTTGTGTACTTGATTATCAGTTTTTGGTTTTCTTACATCGTGAGCTCACTAAGAAAAGTAACACTTTATAGGTAATCAGTAATCTTATGAACGAACGAGTCTTATAAGATTGTTCTTTGGTTATCGCTTTATCAAAATTAAAATCTCGAAGTTAAGTCCTTACAACCCTAGTTAAATATATCATTGTTGATATTGTGAATTAAAAACCCTGAAGTGATTGTTTCTCATTATTTAAGTAATTCGTTCCAAAGTTTGTTGCTTTTTGCACTTGTAATTCATGAATTCATCCAAAGTTCCAAATTTTAATCTTAAAGTTTGTGTCTTTAAGATAATCGAGTTATATTTTGAATACTTTCCACAATTCCCTGTGGAGACGACCTTACTTATCCTTACGTAATAAATGTGCTATATTAACTTGTTTTTTTATCGAGTCTCGACAACCAGATCAGTAAGTAGGTTGGAGTAAAATTTATTATAGAAAATATAAAATTACTCTTATAAACATTCACCTTTCAAAAGTTGTTTTAAAATTTAGAGTAACTTTACTTTTGCTTAACGTGGTTTGCTTCAAATATGCTTTTTATCCAAACATTTAAAATCATGATTTTACTCCTTGTGGTTTACATCTGTCTTAATTACTCCAACTCACTAACACTGTTAAAATTTTCTATTAAATGTAAGGGTATTTTAGTCTTTTATGTATAAGACTAGTTGTGTAATTATTATACTCAAATAATAAAATATAAATCCTTTATTAAATTGATTTAGATAAATAACACACATTGGGAATCACAACCAACACCACTTGGTCACAACCACTAGACCACCACCACCACCGGTCACCTACCTCCACGGTTGACCATCGTGGTTTCTTAGGGTAACATTAACAACAAACCTATGTTGTTGACCCCAACTACCATACCACCACCATCGAACCCGTCGAAGCCCTTATCAGTAAAAACCTGACACGACCACCACCTACCACCACTATAGCACTTACCCATCACTATCCAGCACCACATACACCATCATCTAGCAATATCGACACCATCGTCCAGCAACCGCAACCCCAAAACATCACCACCACCGCAACATTGACCATCTACTCGATTAAACCTAGCACTTGCATTTGTAATCTGCTCCGTTCAACCATATACTCATTTAAAACCCTAACGAGACTAGAGGTGTACAAAAAACCAGTTCGAAAAAAAACCGATCAAAAAACCAACCAGTTGGAAAAAGCCGGTTTGAAACAAACAAGTTTCCAAACCGATCCGAACCGCCGTTTGTATACCAGTTTGGTAGCCCCACACTTTTAAAAATTAAAACTGTTAAACCGATACAAAACTGGTTTATTAAAAAAACCGGTTCAAATCGGTTTGACAGGTTCGAGTATTCAGTGAGCCAAACCGGTTTGTAACACAAACCGGTTTGAAAAAAAACCGGTTTGACCACATGACAAAAAAAACCGGTTCGGTTTTGAGAACCAGAACCGGTTTGAAAAAAAACCTGGTTGTACACCTCTAATCGAGCCCTTCACCTTCGCACACCATTGCTTTGTTTCAATCATTGGCAACCTCCTCACCAACCCTTCACTTTCGCATACCTCATTAAAGCCCTAATCGAACCTGATTAGGGTTCTGGTTTGAGATTCTTCTTCTTTTGGTAGTCTGTGATGGTGGGGTGGCGAGAGAGAGGGGTGGAGGGGGTGGGGTGGCGGCCGACTGTGGAGGCGGATGAGGTATTAGTAGGTGGTGGTTGGATAAATTAGAGAAGTAATCCTTATATATAAAGAGACCCAAATGCCCTGTTTTAATAGAAAAAATGAACGAGTTAATGGGTTGGAGTTAATTGAGCAAATTAAAAACCATAGAGAGTAAAATCCAGATTTTAAAACGTTTGGATTAAAAACGTTACTTGAGCAAATCAAAGTAAAGTTTACGTTCAAATTTATTAAAGAAATACCACTTTTTTAATTATATCATGTCCTTCAATCATATAATTGTCAAACAACTCTTACGTTGATTTATCCAACATGATTTTGACTTTCACTTTACATATAAATTTAGTTATATACCATTCTCCTTCCTCTATCTTTCCAAATCCATGTGTTCACCATAAATGTCCAAACCCATGATTCATCTACAACCATCACCTTTGTTTATCCTTCTCTTCCTCCTCCTCCTCTTAACCATCCTTCATCCGGCCCTCGGTGAAGTCGGCACCTCCGCACAGTACGTCCCCCATTCCTACGTAAGTCTTCTGTATCCATATATACAATCATATCCATATAATCCCATTCATAGCATAACTATCCGTATTCACAAATAACATCATAATCAAACCTTACCTCTATCCCTAAGATACATATACTGTGTCTCCAGGCAGTCTCAGCTCCAAAAACCTCTTAATGACCAATACTGCTTTCACAAATATATTTTTTATTTAATTTGCTTGTTGTAACAGCTACCGCATGTTATGGGTATGATCCCGGGCAGTTTCCAACGAGCAACCTGTTGGCTGCCGTGGGAGACGGGACATGGGACAACGGGGCTGCGTGTGGGGCGGCAGTATTTGGTGAAATGCATAAGCGCTGCCGAGCCCAGGGACATGTGTTCCGGATAAGGTGATTCAAGTCAGAGTGGTTGATTTTGCACTCACCGCGGTTTCACCACCGTCGTATGGCGGCACCACCATGGTGTTATCCGACACTGCTTCGGAACCATTGCTAATTCAACGCTCTTCTACAACATCGAGTTCCACACGGTATAACTCTTTCCTCTTCTCTTTCTCTCTATTTGATGGTTAGTTTTATGTTATTTTTGCTTTGAAAAGTTACAATGTTTCTAGAATCAAAGGAATATAAAATTTGTGTTATTTATTATCCATGTGGAAAGTGATTTTATGTATTCTAGAAACCGGCCATGAAGATATATTTTACGTTATATAGATTTTACGTAGATTAAACATCTTACTTTTACTAGCATATTAGATTTTTGCTATTAATATAACTTAAACTAATATTATATGTGTATAGTATTTTTATCGATAGTTTTTTTTATTAAAGTTTTCAATTTTTACGTGCAAATGTGTATGATATCTAAATAAGCCTATTATGATGATTTTTAATATGTTTTTCTCTCTCCCTTTTATACGTTACCTTCACATTGTAAATAATATAACTATACATGTGTAGATTTAATAAAAAATAATATAAAAAAATAAATATATTTAGTTTTTTTTCATAAAAGTCATGGTATAAATTTTTTGCACGTACATAAAGATTAAATATTTTGAAAACCATTTTTTTATTATAATACTTAAATAATTAGGTTATATTTTATAATGTAATAACCATTTTAAATTATTTCGTTAGGTTCTATTTGAAAATCATAGTTAGGCTATATTTACTTTTTTTGCTTTTAAAATAAGATCTGCAGGATATGATAGACTTTAAATGATAGAGAATAGTTGGTGTACCCTTTGGATAGAATGTGCATAAATGTTTCTTATTTATTTCTCTTGTATATTGTATTTTTTTTTAATCTTTTTAAGATTTGTATTGAAAGAACATTGATGAGTTTTGTCAATTTTATTAAAGGATTGTGCAATAATGGACTTGTTATATGGATTGATGCATGATCGAATAATATATGCACAATCTGACATTCAACTGGTCACAAATATCAACCCTACAAACTAGATCTTTCATTGGCCTTGTTTATTATCAATATTTTATGCAATAACACACATTTAAAGGAGGATATTCTTGTTCTTTTCCTCCTGGTTATACTTTTTCCAATACATGTAATATCTTTGCTCAATCGCACACCATTAATTATCGATTTAGATGTCATGAGTAAATCACTTTAATAGTTGAGCTAAGGATCATTGGTTGGAAACGCCTAGTTAGAAAACATTTTTAAGGAATACGTTCCGAAAAAATTTGTTACAAATATTAAGGTTTCTATTTCCCATAAAGATCTACAACAACTATCTGATGTAACTTGACACCAAATATTGTGGGCATACAATACAATATAAAAATGTAAAGTTACAATGCACTACACAATGAATCAACTGATTACAATAATTGCACAAAGCTTGATATTAGCTAGTATTACATCCCCCTCAAGCGTAATGGTGGGGGACAAGGTTTGAGTAAAGCTTGAAACTGTTCACTTGAGGTCGTGGAAGGTTTCAGGTAAAAATCTGCCACTGAAGCTTGGATAGAACAAACTTACAATAAAGTTTTCCTGAGGTAACAAGTTCATAACAAAGTGATAGTCTAAGTCAATATTTTGACTCGTTTGTGGGAGACTGATTTTGACTTAGAAACAATACGTTTCGATTGTTACACAAGGCAATGCATGACGTTTGTGCAACAGTGAGTAATCTAAACAATCTCAACCAACAGTATTCGTCATAGCACAATACTCATATTCACAACTAGAGTGAGACACGTCGGTTGTTTATTAGCACTCCAAGGAACAAGATTTTTGCCTAGGAAGATCGAGTAACCATATGTAGAGCACCATGTTTCTAAGAAACAGCCCCGACAACACCAGAGTAACCGATAACCAAGACATTGGTCGCTCTTCAAAATGTGAGACCAAAGGAGATAATGCCTTGACATATCACAATATGTTTTAATATATTGAAGTGATTTACCGTGGGAGTTTAAAGAACTGACTTACTTGGTTTATGGCATAGGATAGTCGGGCATGTGATGGTGAGCTATAAAGAGAACCCACCAATGAAAGTAGAGGGTAGGATCAGAAAATGGAGTTCTTCGGTTGAAAAGGTTGCATGCGTAGCAGTTCGAAATCAAGTAGCTAACGGTGTAGAATAACATCAGCATATTTTCCATGGCTTAAGAACAAGCTAGACTCAGTATGTGCCACCTCTAGGCCAAGAAACTAGTAAGATCTCCAATGCTTTAATGGAAAATCCTTGATGGAGACGTCTAGTAAAGATTTTTTCCCATTCCTGATTGTTGGTTGAATTATATCAACAACATATATTAAGAGGCACATTTGCATGAACCCCTCTTCAAAATGAAGAGTGATGGATTAGCTTTGTTGCAAATAAAGCTATTACTGATAAGAAACAGTACGATGGTTGAAACCAAGCAGGTAGGGCATGCTTTAGGCCATATAGAGCCTTTTTAAGCAAACAAACAGGTTATAGAATTATGGATTAGAAAAACCAGGAGGTTATTTCATGTTATTATCTCACCAAGTTTACCATGAAAAAAGGCATTGTGCATGTCTAACGAGTGAAGTGTCCATTGATTTATTACAGCAAGGGTAAAACATATGGGTTTAGAGCTTTGACACATGGCTAAAAGTATACATGTGGTCAAGGCCTAATACTTGTGTGAAACATCGGGCACCATGGCGGGCCACATGGAATTATAATATTGGTGTTTGGTGGTCTGGAAACTAGCTACCAAGTTTCATTTTTTCCAAAGATCCGATATTTCCTCGTGTATGGCTTGCATCCAGTTAGCGTTTTGGCCGCTGGTTTATACCCCTTGGGAATGGTGGTGTAGATAGAGTGTAGCAAAGTTTATAGATATAAGAAAGACCGGATTCGCTTGGTATTTAGGTTCAAATATCTAGCTTTGGCCTTAGTAATAATTAGGTGGACGTTTTAAACAAATTCAGGAGCAGGTGGTTTGTCGTTGTCTTGTTGACAGGTGTAGATTGGGCCTGGGGTGCCAAAAACAATGGTGGTAATGGGTTGTTATGGGCAGAGTGGATTTGGGAGGCGTAGTTAGGTGGGCTTGGGGAGGACGTAAGATCTTGGGTTCAACAATGATAGGTGGTGTCAAAGGGGGTTGCTAGGATGATGCTGAAGTGGTATCATGAGTATATTAAACAAAAAGGTGACATAGGTGGGCTAGAGGGCTTTTGGTGATGTGGGTTACGGTGGTGCTATGGATATTTCTATAAGAAATGTTGTAGTGGGTGAGATGATTAATGAGAGCAATTAGTAGGACGTGTAATGCCAGTAAAAGGAAAAGACTCATTGAAACGAGAATGTCAAGTCACATAAACTCGATCTGTCTCAAGATCAGGGCAACGATAACCCTGGTATTAGGAAGAGAAACCAATAAAGAGACAAGGGATGCTATACGGTTCTAGTGTATGTTTGGCATGGTCCCATAAATGGAAAACACCCGCACCTAAAGATGCGAAAATTGTTATAGTTTGGTAGTTAATGGTTCACTACCTCAAACAGACTTTTACTAACAAGAACTTTGTTGGGTACATGATTAAGAATATACGTCATCATAGGAAATGCATCAACCCAATAAGATATGAGAACATGGGACTAGAATAAGGTTGTGATGTTCTCTTTAGGCTTGACCGTCCTGTTGTGGGTTATGTGGGCACAAGATGCAATGGAAAGTGCCATTGTTTTCAAAATACGTCTAGACCTGTTTGTTAATAAATTTCCTTACCGCCATCACTTTGAAAGGTTTCTAGTTTCCTATAGAACCGTGTCTGAACAAAGTTGATAAAGAGTGTTAATACATTATAGAAGGCTGAGTTGGTTTAAATGGATAAATCTATCTAAACCTCTAGTAATTGTCTATAAACACAATAATAACAGTAATCATCAATGGATGAAATAGGCACATGACCTCATAGATCATAATGAATTCAATTCAAGGGGTTTCAAAACGTTCAAGATCTAAGCTAAAAGGTAAATGATGGCTTTTAGACAACTGACAAGAATCACAAGCATTGGAAACAGAAGTAACTAATAAATGTCGAGATTGTTTTAGAATTGAAATTTCATCAAAGAAAAAAAGCCTTAAACATTGATGCCCCGTTGCATAAGAAGCTTTAACCGATGAAGGTGCCCTAAACGTTGATGCCATGTTTCATAAGAATCTTTAACCTGTGTGGGAAACTTTGAGTGAGTTTCCATTACCAAAGATAGACATTTGCATTACTGGTGTATGGCAAGACATTGTTTTAGATGGTCACGTGGTGTCGCATATAGGTGGATGCGCTAGAGTCAGCAACGTACCAGTTCATGGTAGACTCGGTCACATGGCATTGGTCCTACATATTTGACAGTTCGGGGGTCAACGCCCAAGACCATGACTAGTGGCAGTAAATGCAACATGTGGGTGGAACTTGAGTCGTAGATGGATTTCAAGAATCGGTGATGATTTTTAACCAAGGATATTAAATCTAAAAAACGTAGGTTAGGTTTGCTAGCCTGGATAGAAGTAGAACATGTTATAAAAGAGGCGCCAAGACCACAAAGGAACCAGTGGTTTTTATCATATTCTTCTACCGGGTAGCTAATGACGGCCAACTGGTCACATAATCTTTTGAGCTTTCGTCCAAATTCAAAGACAGATAACGAACTTTGAGGAGTTGTCAAAGCTAGTCCCGGAGGTCATAAACATGCTCAACAGAGGAG
The DNA here is from genome assembly GCA_025506505.1 of Flaveria sonorensis. Taxonomy (NCBI): domain Eukaryota; kingdom Viridiplantae; phylum Streptophyta; class Magnoliopsida; order Asterales; family Asteraceae; genus Flaveria; species Flaveria sonorensis. Next base: position 8,951 of record JACCIY010000527.1, read on the forward strand.
TGAGTGTAAACATTTGCAGTGCGGTCCAATTTTGGGATTGAGAATTGAACAATGATTTTAGAGGCGGCTTCTTCGGTTAGAAATGCATTGAGCAAAATGATAGCTCGTTGGTAAGCTTCAGCCATATTAGGTGTCAAACCTTGCTCATTCCATTGATTCACCTCATATAAATATAGATACAAGAATATCCTATTTTAGGAATGCACAACTAACTATGATATGATTACGGATACAATTACAATCACAATCTCTATACAATAATATAATATATCTAATATACCCCCGCAGTCGAAGCGGGAGGGGAACGAATGCTTAGACTGGATCTAAAGTCTTCAAAGAGATTACGTGGAAGACCTTTTGTGAAGATATCAGCAATATGATAACGTGACGGAACATGAAGAACTCTGACTTGACCCCGTTGCACCTGTTCACGAACAAAGTGAATGTCGAGTTCGATGTGCTTTGTTCGTTGATGTTGAACCGGTTACCTGAGAGATATATGGCACTCACATTATCACAGTACACCAATGTGGCGCGTGTCAGTGGATGATGAAGCTCAAGAAGTAGATTGCGCAACCAACAAATCTCGGCCACTACATTTGCAACCCCACGGTATTCGGCCTTTGCACTGGAGCGAGAGACGATAGACTGGCGTTTAGAAGACCAGGAAATGAGGTATCACCAAAGTAGATGCAGTAGCCACTAGTTGACCGGCGAGTGTCTGGACAACAGGCCCAATCGGCGTCAGTGTAAGCAAGCAATGATGGAGCAGATGTGTGGCCTAAAGTAAGACCGAACGAAGTCGTGCCCTTAATGTAGCCAATGATCCTCTTTAGAGCATTCCAGTGATCAGTCCGAGGAGCATGCATATGCATGCATATCTGCTGTACTGCGTATGTGATGTCAGGCCGTGTAAAAGTGAGGTACTGTAGCGCCCCTGCGAGACTCCTGTATAGGGTAGGGTCATGGAAAGGGTCACCTGAGTTGGCACTAAGCTTAGCATTAGTGTTAACTAGGGTAGAGACAGGGTTACAAGACTTCATACCAGCACGAGCAAGGATGTCGGTGGCATAAGACTGTTGAGATAAAAACATGTTGTTCTTGGTCGAGTGACTCAGATGCCTAAGAAGAAGCTGAGAGGGCCAAGGTCCTTCATGGCGAATTCTGATGCAAGTTTAGCCATGAGGTGATGCCGTAGGCGATCAGAGGAGGTCACCAAGAGAATGTCATCAATGTATAGAAGTAAGTAGGCAGTGTCATGTCCACTGTGGAGAGTGAATAAAGACGCATCACACTTACTGTGATGAAAACCCAAAGTTAGCACATAATTCGTGAATCGCTGGTACCATGCCCGAGGTGCCTGCATAAGCCCATAGAGTGATTTCCTAAGTAAGCAGACATGATTTGGAAAGTCACGATCATGAAATCCCATAGGTTGATGCATGTAGACAGTCTCATGTAAGTTGCCATGAAGGAATGCATTGGTGACGTCGAGTTGATGAACTGAACATGATTTCGAAAGAGCCAGAGATAGAACAGTGCGAATGATGCCTGGCTTTACAACTGGACTGAACGTATCACCACAATCGATACCTACCTGCTGGGTGCGCCCGTTATATACTAGTCGTGCCTTATATCGCTCCAAAGTACCATCTGATTTGAACTTATGTTTGAACAACCACATGCTTCTAATGATGTTCATATGAGGTTCGCGAGGTACCAATTCCCAAGTTCCATTTCTAATAAGGGCATTATATTCATTGGTCATGGCGGAGCGCCACACGGGGATGGACAAGGCATCGGTTAGGTTTTTTGGAATGGGAGTGATGGTGTTGGTTGTAGAGGTGTGGAGATTGAGTTGGTGTTTCGGCTTGACAATTCCACTCATTGAGCGAGTATGTATGGTACGGGTTGGGGGAGGTGGGGGAGGGGTATGGTTGACGGGTGGTGTATGGTGCATAGGTTGGGCTTCGGGCGATTGTTGGGTCAGAGTGGAGTGGGCTGGAATATGGGGCGATGGAGGATTATGTGGGCCGGAGTTGTTAGAGGGTGATGAAGTGGGAGTGGCGTTTGGGCTTGCTACAGGGAATGGGCCTGGGTGGGATAGAGGGCTGTTAGGGCCAGTGGTGGTGGGCTCTGAAGTTATGGATAAAGTTGTTGAAGGGGAAGCATCAGGTATAGTGTTTTGAGAAGAGGTGGTGTGGGGCCATAATAGTGGGTGAAGGTTGTGAGTTAAAAAATCATATGAGGGTGTTGTTGTGAGTGTTTGTTTGAATGGGAATGTTGTCTCGTCAAATGCTACGTGTTGACAAATAATAATTTGTTTTGTGTCAAGGCATAGGCATTTGTATCCTCTATGTGAGGGAGGATATCCAAGAAAAACACAAGGTTGAGATCGGTGTGCGAGTTTGTGGATGGTGGTAGATGGTGTGAGAGGGTAACATAAGCATCTGAAGACGCGTAGGTGGTCGTAGGTCTGTGTATTATAGTAAAGTAATTCGGTTGGTGTTTTGGTGTCACGTGTCTTTGATGGAAGAATGTTAAGGAGATAGGTAGTGGTTTCAAGGGCATGGTGCCAAAAATGAGGTGGAAGTGAAGCTTGGGCGAGTAAGGTACGGGTCATGTTGTTGATTGTATGAATTTTCCTCTCGGCTTTGCCATTTTGTGACGACGTCTAAGGGCACGAGAGGCGGAATGACATGCCATTTTTGTCAAAAAATTGTTGAAAGGAATTGTTAACGTATTCTTTTCCATTGTCACATTGAAATGTTTTGGTGGTTCTTTCGAATTGGGTTTTTATGAATTTAGCAAAGTGATAAAAAATGGAGAATACTTGAGATTTTTTTGGCAATGGGGTAGGTCCATAAGAAGTTTGTAAAATCATCCAAAAACAAGATATAATATTTATGTACCCTGGAGCTAACAACAGGAGAAGTCCATAAATCACTATGGATAATATCAAACGGCTGCGATGTGCAAGTATTAGAAGTATGAAATGGTAATCGAACACTTTTACCAAAAACACAAGACGGGCATACATTATTATGAAGTTTATTAAAAGAAATAAAACAAGAAGTTTTTAATGAATTTAAAGACGGGTGTCCTGGATGTCCAAGACGTTGGTGCCAGAGTTGTGAGGAGATGGCGGCAAAGGCGGATGGTTGGGAAGAAGCGGGTCCAAGCACTAACGGGTACGCACCGGAGGATAGGGGTCCGGGTCTTGTAATCCTTCACAAGAAAACCAAAAGGATCAAATTCAACTGAAACGGAGTTTTCGGTGGTGAACCGACGAACATAAATTAAATTTTTAAGCAGTTTAGGTGAATAAAGGACATTTTTAAGGATAAAGGGCGGGAAGGGCTTGGGTAGGTATTCGGTGCCTTGTCCAAGAACCGGTATAGTATCGCCATTTCCAATAATATTATTTTTTGAAATGCAAGTATTAGAAAAAGACTGAAAATTACCCTCCTCGTTTGTCATTGTGGTGGTTGCTCCGGTATCCATACATGTACATGGTTGGGTCGGGCTGTTGTAGGGACATGGTGTACAAGGCTTGTTCAATATCCGTGGGTAGGCAACATGATGAGCTTGATTGGGCCTGGGCCCAAGGAGTCCTTGAGTTATTGGGCTGATGAGATCTGTTGGAAACACTTGGGTATAGACAAGGAGGAGCCATCCATTGCTGTTGATTGGGTGTTTATGATGGGCCAGCCCAACCATAACTCCATGGGGAAGAAAAGGGGTTCTGCCACATTCCTGAGTATGTAGGGAACCAGGAAGCACGTCCACGGCCTTGAGGACCACGTCCGCGACCTCGGCCCCTAGATCTTTCGCGTCCCCGAGATCGATCAGAGCGATTTTCAGCAGCCACCGATTCTGACCGGTTGTCAGCGACGGCGTGACGAGATGTGCCGACGGCGAGGGCAGTGCCGGTGGTCTTGGAGGCGGCCAACGCCTGCTCCGCTTTGCGTGCTTCAACCTGAACCAGTTTTGAACGGGCTGTGTAGAAGGATGGCAATGGTTCCTGTTGTTGCAATATTGTAGCAATACCTTCATATTGCTCATTCAAGCCGGCGATTAATTGAAGTACAAGGCGATCATTGTCAACAGGTGCATACACGTTGGCGAGTTGATCTGCGATTACCTTGAGTTCTTGACAATAAGCAGACACATTAGGAAACCCGTCCAAACGAGTGTTGGAGAACCTATGGAGAAGATGGATGGCGCGAGAACTTTTGTTGTCTTGGAAGATATCTTCAATGGCGGTCCAAGCGGCATGAGCGGTTGTGTTAGGCTTGAGGATAGTATGGAGATGGTCGTTTGAGATCGTGCCGTAGATCCATTGGAGTACGATGGCATCTAGGCGCTCCCAATCGTCGTCCGTATTGGGGGCTGCGGTCACTTTTTCTGCTGCGGAAGCCATGGGTTTTGAGGGGGCGGTTCGTGGTGATAGGTGATCGGCAACCTGAAACGCCCTGCAATGAATCTTGAACGGTTCCGACCACGATGTATATTGACCGGACTCCATCTCTAAAGTAATAGGGATGAAGCTTTTTATGTTAGATACGGTGGTAGCGGGATGAAGTTGTGGTTTGGTGGACATAGTGAGAGGAGGATTTTGGACAAAGGGAAGAAGGAGGGGGGGTCTCAGTGATGTATGTATCGGCACCAGAAGTCCGGAAGAATGGTACGGCAGAAAAGAAGGTGCCGTAGGGTTGATGGTGATCAAGCCTCCTGGACTCTTGATACCATATTAGGTGTCAAACCTTGCTCATTCCATTGATTCACCTCATATAAATATAGATACAAGAATATTCTATTTTAGGAATGCACAACTAACTATGCTAAGATTACGGATACAATTACAATCACAATCTCTATACAATAATATAATATATCTAATAAGCCAAAAAGAGGTATTATAGATTAGAAGCCTCTTTATCTCCAGTGGCGAGTAAAGACGACGATTGAATAGTTGTGCCATCGACAATAAATAGCAAATTTTTGTAAGTAAGGAGGGGTAGCAACTTATTATGGCGTAGCAGATAATTAGTGGAGTTGATTTCGATAAGGATCATTAGCATGGCAGTGGCCATGGAGATGGTGTCGTTGGAGGTGGATGACGAAGATGCCATGATCAGAGAGAAGATAACGAATCAGAAGGGAATGGAAGTGAAGGGATATGCCACGATTAGGAGAAAATAAAAGAGACAATAACAAGCGATTTTTCAAATATAAAAATCAAATGCATCAATCCTTCTTTTGAGTTTGTTGGCTTAACTGGTTGATACCATTCGTGATTCAACTTCCACACTGCATATGATGAGTATACAACACTATATATAAAAAGTAAAGTTACAATGGACTATACAAGGAATCAACTAATTACAATAATTAGACAATCTTTGATTTTAGCTTGTATTAATAAAAACATTTATTTATTCTTTTAAGCCTTTTCATTTTCCAACAAATTTCCAATGGAGATATATTCTTTCGGAAGAATATACCCGTCGAAGACACTTTCTTGTCACTAATTTGTCGAAGTTGTGACGCTAAATTTAAGGATTTAGTTTTGTAAAATTATCTTTGGAAATTTTGTAGAATTTTTTGCCAACTTAATTTTTTAGAAATTTCAATATGAAGATTTGCTTATTCTAATAAAGATTTCAAGTATAATAGTGAATAAGCTAACTTTTAATTAGAGGTAATTTAAGAATTTGTTGCAGCAACACAAGAAAGGAGTAGTCTTTTTTAGTGTAACTTGAGAGTCATGTGTAGAGCAATATGCAAAAGAAAAGGGAAAACCAATAGCACTCATATTCCGTTATCAGTACTTCCAAACCCGAGATATTGTTTTGTGTATCTTGTGTTTACTATAGAGAAAGCATTAGAATAGCTTAGGACTTTTTAATGCCAAGTTGAACTGCAACAACATATTCAAATAAAAAGCAAAAGAACAAATATATGTGGAGAATACTATTGTCTTTACTGTATTTTCATTAACCTAACGATCTTATATTTATCAAATTAGTAGGCTAAATTCTTTTTTTTTTAATTTTCAAGTTTTCCTAGTTGGTTATAATATTGAAGATAATAATAAGACATTTAATGTAAGTTGTATGGATTAAACCATTGTAAGGTTGTATGGATTAAACCATGTAGTGTATGATACTAGTTCCATATTGGTTGTATAAACATTTAAAAGACAATTGCATGAATGCTCCCTATTGTTTAAATAGAATGCATATTTGGTCCTCAAACTTTAAAAATTACAAAATCAATCTAAATTTTTATGTACTCATTGCACTTTTGGTCCCTATTAAACTCATTTAGTTTTTAACTTTTTATGCATTTGATAAATTTTGAACTAACTTTTAAATTTAAATTTAAGGACTAAAAGTGAAAAGTCCAAATTAAGTTTGAATTAATTTTACGATTTTTAAAAAATTTGAGAACCAAACTTGCAACTAATACACAAAAGTTTAGATTAAATTTGCAATTTTTAGAATCTGGGAACTAAACGTGCAATTTGGTTAAACCACAAGAACTATATAAGCAAGTTTCTTAACATTTAATAAGGGTTTATACACCAAATGGTCCCCCTCACGTATTAAAGAAGTCATTGAGGTTAAGTTCTCTTGTTTGATACGTAACATAGGTTAAGGGATACCTCTTTTTAGAATGAAGCAAATATGCGTTCCATAATGGAGAATATAACTTGGATTCTCTCATAAGAAAGATGTTCAAATACAAAGTGTATTTTTGCTACAAAGTGTGAGAAGACACAATGAGTCAAAAAAATCACAAAAAAAAATTATATCTCACAATCTAAATCGAATTTCAAAAAAGTAATTCCGAGTTTTTGTCCCCCTAGCCGTCCTCACTAAGAAAAAAAAATAAATGAAAAATAAAAAGATTTAATATTTTTTATTGTGTCATTTATGAAAGACACAATGACGTTATTGTGTCATTATGAAAGACACAATGACATCATTGTTTCATAAAAGACACAATGAATTTTTTTTTATTTTTTTATTTTTTTTTCTGAAAGAGGACGACGAGAGGAACAGAGACTCCGAAGTACTTTTCTGAAATTCGATTTAAATTGTGAGATATAATTTTTTTGTGACTTTTTTAGTCTCATTATGTCTTCTCACACTTTGTAACAAAAATACACTTTGTAGCAAAAATACACTTTGTAGAATAACCTTACCTTTCTCATAATATATGCTTCCAGGCTACATATATATTTTTGAAAGGAAAATGAAAGTGAATGATACAACTGGCAAATTTAAAGCCAGATTGATGATCTAAAGTTTTAGACATAAAGAACGCACTGATTAATGTGATTCATGTGCCCTCTTCTTGGCGCATACATGGTCATTCATGAATGCTAGGATCTTTAAATCGGGTTTAAAAGTTTTGATAATAAGAGTAGTAAAAGGGTATAATGTTTCTAATTACATTTAAATACTCTCACCAAGGATTCACTTTGAAGAACTTAAACAAACCTAAAACACCACTCGATGTTAAGAAACTACACCCTTTGTACTCTGCTTTGGACGAGTTGTAGTGTGGTAGCGACTGGATGCACATGTGTTTGTTTGACTTTGTCATTTTTTATTTTATCGTGACATGTTCTAAGGGTTATCTAAACGGGCACTAAGAGAGAAAGGTTGAAGTTTAGAGAATTTTTATTTTTTAGATGTAATGAATGAATTAGATTTGAGTCCTTTGTGGAATTGTTAGATTGTCTATAGATCTTTGACATGCACAAGTTATCCTACATCATTTTGAAGTGGATGTTACATTAGTTGTGCAAGGTGTTGATCAAGCGAGGAAGAATGATTATACTGAATTGGCAAGGTGAAAAAGTTTTCTAGACTAAGCATGAATCGTACCATGTATCAACACATAAAGATTTTTTTAATATAAAATGGTGAGATTACGTTTGAACTCAAAGGGAAAATAAAAGGTCGTATATGAAGGAGTAAAACTAAAAATTAAACCCGCGTGATCTGATGTGCTTGTGAATTTCGTTACATGTCCTACAGCGATGACATTAACGTAGATAAGTATATAAAATAAACATCTGAAGTTGTGATGACTTGGTTTTCATGATCAAAACATAGATATAAAACAATTTCATGTCTAACACGTTGCTAAATAATAGTTTATGTTCATGGTTGTTGACAAGTTGTATGATTCATCTTATCACGCTAGATAAATGATTAATGATATGTTTGAGTTGGGCCTAAAGCTAAAACAGGCTTGAAATATAACATGACAATTTACGGTCCAGCTTCATCTCTCAGTTTTTAATAAAATTCTTGCTAATTGACAAAGCAAACAATTTTAAATTGCAATTGCCTCTCTCTACTCACTACTTTCCATCTATCTCATTATCCAACCTTAATGCCGTTGTCGCCTACCAACCAGCCACTGCTACACCACTACCACTACCACTGCCACTGCCACACTACTACCACTGCGACACCATCACTGCCGCCACTACACTCCACCACACCACTGGCACCATCACACAAGTTGTTTGAGCGAAGGTATTGTTAACTACAGTATCTCCTCTTACAGAAAAAAAAACTTGTTGTTTGATATTATTTAAATAAGATGTTTGTCAATTTCTTGAAGCGGTGACGCTTTAATTTAAGGATTTGAATCAATAAATACATATTTTAAGATGTACTTGATGGAAAATTTCTTTCAATCATTCTAATCTTGATAGAAGTAATCATTTATAACCTTAAAATACTTTATAAAACTTTGACTTAATTTGTAAAAAAATGCGTTTATAAGCTTATAAATATATAGTTATATGTTATACATGCCGCTTATACTTAAATTCGATGCGTCTTAAATGCTTAAGATGTATGTATGTTGATGACTTGAATTTTAGAATTTAGCTTGTTCGTTTTATAATACGACCGCTCCATAATCAGATTATACATTTGTCTAAGTTCAAATCTATACCATTGGATCACGCCTTGATCATTCTCTGTAAGTTCAAATCTATCTTTTATAAATATCATCTTTTTAAATATTTATAAGTAATGTTTTAGGATGTAGTACATGAAACGAGTATTTGTATCATATCTTAGTATTTTTACCTTCATTCAAATATGTAGTGCATTTTACAATCTATCGCATTAAAAAATTTTAAAAACTTTTGTATGATTTTTATGTCATTGCGTTGTTAAATATTCAAATGCACGTCCTAACCTAAAAAGGAATGGGGGAATTTTTAAGGGCCGACATAAATTTGGGCCTCAGCCCAACATGTTAGTTGAATTTGCAGCTGTTGTGCTTTTCATTGGGCCTGATGATTGTGCTCAATTTCTATTTAAAGTATTTCCTGTGTTCAAGAGCTGCACGAATCAGTTGTTTCATAAAAACCGGTTCGTGATTCGGTCAATGATCAAAATGGTCAACTCAAGTCCCATTATTTCAAAAAGCAGTTAAACTATTAGTCGGTTTGAGAAGATCTATAAGCCTACTTAATGAAATAAGTTTGGTTTGGTTACCAACCTGTTAGCTGATTTTTAATCAGTTAAAAAGTGGTTTTTATTACCGGTTAATAAAAAAGGTAAGAAAAAAACAGTTGCAAAGCTATTGGTAGGACTGTAAACGAAATGAACATTCAGCAAACAGTTTCTGAGCCGTTCATCGTGAAGTTCGTTAACAAGAAATTTTGTTCATTTAGTAAAACAAACGAAAATGAACAAAGATTGTGATTGTTCATTAGTGCATGAACATCATGTAATGTGTCTATTTATGTTTGTTCATGTTTGTTGGTTTACGTCCGTCTGTGTTCATGAATTAAATATTTATATACTAGGTTATAGACCTGTGTATTACACGGGTTGTATAAAACATAAAGATATGACTTATGAAATTTGCAAATGCTTTTTATAACTAAAATTAGGCATTGTGTATAATAACGAAAGTTATTTTTTAAAATTACATTAGGCCTCTTATACTTCTCGCACACTTCTTGCTGATTTCTTTATCAAGCTTAAGAAGCGCAATTGGTTACTGAAAATAAATTACTAATGAAAACATGTTAAGTGAAGAATCTGTTATCATAATACTAATCAAGATTAATAACCACATTGGGAATATAGTCATATTTTTTGTAGCTTCAAATAGGTAACATTTAAATGTTTCCCGTTCAATAGTGTTGGATCTTATAGTAAAAAATTACCACCAGATAAAATCAAAAATATGAAAAACCAATACAATGTTGGATTTTGTCCGATACAAAACATCAGAACTTAACAAAATGAAAAACCAACACTACAAAATCATTATTTTAAAGAATTTCACACAAGAAAGATCAATAATATATTTGTAAGTTTAATACCCTATACAAATTTCACTCTATTTTATTTCTCAGCTAAAACAAGTAATAAACACTCACGTGTTACAGCATGACAAATCACAAACGTACACATAGCAACTCCAATAGAGGATAATATCATATGTTGGTGGCTCACTTACACTTACGAAAGGCATACATATATGTTCTACTACAACACAACCATCGTTATGAGTTAATTTATAAACAATCAAATTAAGTAGTGCTTAATAAAGCAATTTGCAGGGAATATATTGAAGAAATTAAAGAGATTGAACCCCATGATGTAAAATTAATTTGGTTTTTTTCTTTCAAAAATTTAAAGAAAATTTTAAATATCTTGACTTATATAGAATTCAAATTGCAGAAAGTGTACAATTTCTATCATTTGTTAATCTTCATCTTTATACTCTAATATAAAAGTAATTTGAGATGACACGTGACAGCACCACAATCATCCTCACCAAAATTTTCCCGTCTCTCTCTCATATTAAATAATTGCCTTAATTATTAATAATATTATTTAATACTTTTTTAGATTTAATAAATTAAGAAAGAAATCTATTCATTAATGTTATTTCAAAATAAATAATTTTTTTATAAAATAATAATTTTTTCTAAAGCATAAAACTTTTTTTAAAAATACAAAATATTTTAAAATTGGTATCTTTATGAAGTCAATTTTTTAAAAACCAAAAATAATCAAATTTGGGAGTTATAATAAGAAAATTTTTAAAAATGATATTTTTATACGGTTTGTTTTAAAACAAAATATTTATTTTTTTGGAAAAAAATTTAAAAACAAAATTTTAAAAAACTGATATCACTATTTTATTATTTATAGTCATTTTTCATATGTAATTTCAGTCATATCATATCTTAGTATATTATTTTATAATTATTAATTTTTATTATATTAATATTTTATTTATTTAACGCGTGTAATACACGAGTTTAAATCTAGTTTGTTATAAAATGAAAGATTTGATGCACGTTAGTTTTTCAACGAACAAATATCTAAAAGGTAGTTTTATATATCCACAAATAAATAAATAAAAGCATCCAAAACTCTTCAAATTGAGCGGAACTCAAAGTAAACAACACTATGCATGCAACTGAAAGTATGAAACCCTGAGAACTATCTGCATTCAAAATCATATGTATTGAAACCCCAGATAATAAAAAAAAATTCAATCTTTCTTCTATAAAACTATAACCCTTCTATATAACAAATAAAAAGAGAAAGGGTCTCACCTTCTTAACCTTTAATTTGCTTCAGGTTCATAGCTTTTTTTCTGCAATAATGTTTCTTAATCACTGCTTCTTCTGCTTCCATAACAAAGAAAGCAAACAAACACACGTCGAATTTTACAATTTTGCTTGCCTTCAATTCCTATCCGTCAAGCCTAGTGCATACACGTATCGTTGTTAATTGAAATCACATTAGAATTTAAATAACTATAAAATAGTATACATTTGGCTAATAACCCAAACGCTGCAACGTACGTATAATGAATCAAGATAAAACACAAAACCAAAATCTATGCAAATCGGAGCAAAACAAAGAAAATAATCAAATCGTACATAGTCGAACCAAAGAATAATGAATTGAGATAAGACACGAACGAACCAGAACAAATCGGAATCAAAGAATAATCAAATCACACCATGGCCTAAGATGATTTCGTAATCGGTAGCTTTTCAGATCGAATCAATCTTTAATGACGAGCAAAATGGATCGAAAATGAATGCAAATCGAAACTACTTTCAAATTCACTTGTATTATTGATTCTATATGGTGGTACCTACTAATCCCATCAATCCTATATTTATACTGATTAACAATACAACTCAAATGGTTATTACAGTCTCAACTATTATTTTACACTAACTATCCTCACACTTTCAACATATATAACAATGACCCTTACATGTCAACAATATTGACTGATTCAACATTTATATTTTGGATCAATACTATAAGCTTCGGAAGAAACTTATTTGCTTCGGAAGAAACTTATACTTCGGAAGTTTAACTTTGAACTTGTGCTTCAGAAGTTTTTTGTGTTTCGGAAGTTTTCCTTCGGAAGTTTGACTTTTTATATTTTGGAATTAATCCAACAATCTCCCCTTTTAATTTCAAAACCTCTCAGTCAAATCCTCCACTCCTATCAAGCTTCTTATCTCAGCAAATTTCATTCTTGGTAGCGGCTTTGTAAAAATATCACCCTTTTAAAGGTTTCCACAAACAAATTCCACTTGAATCTTGTTCTTCTCAATGCAATCTCTAATGAAATAGTACTTTGGCTCAATGTGCTTTGACCTCCCATGAAACACAAGATCCTTTATCAATGCCAAAGCTGATCTGTTATCCACTTTTAACACAACTGTTTCTTGCACTTGACACATTATTTCATTTATTAGACCTTACAACCAAATAGCCTAACAAGCTACAGTTGTGGCTGCCATGAACTCAACCTCACAACTAGATAGTGCAACTATCTGCTGCTTTTGAGAACTCTAGGATATAGGACTGTCATTGTAATAGAAAACATTCCCTGATGTACATTTTCATCACCATCTCCAGCAGCATAAATGCTGTCACTATATCCGATCAATCCACCACCAGTGACTCTGCTGTAACTAATACCATAGTGCATTGTGCCTTTGACATATCTCAGGACTTGTTTAACTGGTTTCATATGTTCTAACTTTGGAGTCTGCATAAATCTACTCAAATATCCAACAGCATACATCAAATCAGGTCTTGTATGTGTGAGATACCTGAGTAACCTAATTAATTTTCTATACTCAGTCACATCAGCTTCTACTCTAGAGTTTAAAGATCCCAACTTCAACCCTGGTTTTATTGGGATCTTAGCTTCATTGCACTCTTCCATCCCAGCTACACTCAAAATCTTCCGAGCATATTTAGTTTGTTTCATAAAAATGCCTTCCTTTCTTTGACTCACTTCAATTCCCAAATAATAACTGAGTAAACCAAGATTAGTCATTTCAAACTTAGCTTTCATTTCTTGTTTGAACTTTTCAACTTCTTTCAAGTCACTACCAGCCACTATCATGTCATCTACATAGACCCCAACCATAATTTTTCTATTTGAACATGATCTCAAATACACTGTTGTTTCTCTTTGACATCTGACAAAGTTTAACCCTTTCATTACTTCATCTAAGCACCTGTTCCAAGTTCTTGGTGCCTGTTTTTAACCATAGAGAGCCTTCTTTAGTTTATAAACTTTCTTTTCAGCACCTTTTACCTCATAACCTTGTGGTTGGACTACATAAACATCTTCCTTCAACACTCTATTTAGAAATGTTGCCTTGACATCCAAATGATGTACATACCATCCCAATTTTGCTGACATGGCCAGTATTAATCTGATAGTCTCCATTCTTGCCATAGGAGCAAACACATCCTCAAAGCAAATGCCATGTTTTGCACATAACCTTTTGCAACTAACCTGGCTTTATGTCTAGTTTCAACTGCATCTTTCTTCATATTATATAGCCATTTCAACCCAATTGGTTTTACACCAGCTGGTACATCAACTAGAGTCCAGGTGTTGTTTCTTTCAATGGCATTTACCTCTTCATCCATTGCATCTCTCCAAGCTTCAATAGTCATAGCCTCTTCAAACTTCAACAATAAGGCTTCATTTACCATGAACAAGTCCTCACTAACCTCTTCTTGTCTATTAGAACTTGCTTTAAAAGCCTCAGGTAGCACAAAGTCATTGAATCTGGTCTTACTACTTGCCTTCCTAACCTTCTCAGAGTGGTTTGTTGTTGTGACATTTCGTGTGCTTGTTAGTTAATCGTTAACCTTTGTTATCTCTTGTAAGTGCTATTTATGTCAATGATGTGACTATGGGGTTCATTTTGCATTTCTAATAATCTCAATGTTCCTATATAATCATAGTTTTAAATCTTATAACTTGATTAGTTTTTGTAAAGTTTAAGTATTAATTATGAATTATAGAACTGAAACAATTAATTAGACAACAAAGTCCTATTTATAAATTTATAAATTTTACAATTTATAAAATTCTATTGTTAAAATGTGATCTTAGGCATTCAAATAAAATAAATAATCGACTTATGAAGTTTATAAAATTGATAAGATTTTTTAACATAAATTGTTATGTCATTAAATTAATTTGTAATGTTTAAGGGTTAAAATTACAAATATTATAAACTAAAGGTTTGGGTGGAAATGGTAAACTTAGAAATCGCAGGGACTATATATGAAAATTTCTTTTAATAGCGCCCCCCCCCCATTTTTTTCTTCCCCGATTTTCCGGCCACCGGCCGTCGAACCTCTGGCGCGGTGCCGGCGATCCCCAAACCACCCCAGAATTTAACTTTTTAAACCCCAAATCGCTTCTAAACTCTTCGCGAACCCGTTTCGAACACGGAGATGTGCTTTAATTCGATTTTAAATGCGGTTATGATAGCTTTGGACACGAAACCGAACCCCATCAAATACCAAATCCGTTTCTGCACTTAAATCATATTATTAATACAATTAATCAAGTATACACGTTCGTATAATCAATTAGAAATCAATGGAATGGTTAATTTCGTTTGAAACGGAAATTTGCACATCCAAATCGATTCGTAACACCCGTGATCGAACTTGAAGTCGTTGGGCATACAATCGACCAAATTAAAACTATATAAAGGGGGCAAACCATTCCATTCGACTTTCTTACACTCTGCACTCTCAATTTCACCAAAACACACACACGCATCGCATTTGGATCAAGAACCGGTAGCGATACTAGCTCGAACTCGTACTCATCGATTTCACAACCGTTCCAGGTGATTCTAACACCCACACACCCGATTAATCATGGGGAATCAAAGCTCTATGGTTAATTTCATTATCATCATCGATTTGATGTTCAATTGGTTAGATTATGAATCTAGGGTTCTTTAGTAATTGGGATTTTTTTTACAAACATAATTTTTATTAATTGTTTTGTCTTTTAAGACAAGAATTGGGGCCTTCGCCCACTGGTTAAGGCACATCATTATACGCAGGGGACCCGGGTTTGACCCCGGGCACCTGCAAATTATTTTTAAAATTCATTTTTCAGTTATTTTTAATTCCAGAAAAATCTAAAAATGTTATTAATTTGATATAAAAATCAATTAATAATTGATACTAAATCAAAACTTATTTAGTTATTTTTAAAATATTTCAGAAATTATAATATGATAAATTATTTATTTTTAAG
Organism: Flaveria sonorensis; assembly: GCA_025506505.1. NCBI lineage: Eukaryota > Viridiplantae > Streptophyta > Magnoliopsida > Asterales > Asteraceae > Flaveria > Flaveria sonorensis. The sequence goes on from JACCIY010000527.1 coordinate 24,584, forward strand.
ATTTCAAAGGTTATAAAAAATAAAAATATGTTATTTATTTTAAACTATTTACTAAACCTTAAATCCCAAAGTCGAAACTCTAGTCTAAGTCAAACCTTTAATCATATTGTTATTCTAATTTAAGACACCACTCATAGGTTAACCGTGAGGAAAACCTTTGGAGTCTATCTTCACATTCAAAAAAATTCAAATCATATACATCTTATAACATATGAGTTTTCCCATACCCCGTTTTACTTTACTTCACACGTTTTGGGATGAAACATGTTATTCGTATCAAAGTACACTTGTAAAACGTTTAAATACTTGTAATGCACGTGCAATTCATTTTATATTTTTGTCAGGGTTATTTGAGAATTTTGCGAATATTATGTGATAGACTCTTGTAAAACAATCATTAACTATTTCTAGCCTAGCGACGTCATAGATCTATGGGCTTGACAAGCCTATTTGGTGCTAAATCCGAGGTTATTGCCGGCTCCTGATGACGTATTCTTGTTCATCATGGGAACCAAGTACACTTAGTTAATCGTATATTTCGTTGTGGCCATATTTTTGTCAAGGTTTGATTGTAACATTATGCTATCTATATATTCTTGTATTATTTCTTAACCTATGACTTGAATTGCCTCTTAAAAAGTTTTATATATGTATGAACAAACCTATGGGAACTCACCAACATCATATGTCTAACCTATTTTCGTATCTAGAATGTCTCGTCATCATGAAAAGCGTGGTAGCTCCGACCGTAAAATTGCCGCTATGATCGCCCGACAAATGGCTGCCGTTCTTCCTACAATGGTCGCTGAACTGAGTAGCACCCTAATGGATAATTCTAGTAATAATGCAAATGGGAATAATGGTGGTAATGGCAACAATGGTCAAGGAGAAAACATCAGTAATCAAGGAGGGAATAACCAAACCTGCACGTTCAAGCACTTCAACTCTTGTAAGCCAACTAGTTTTAGTGGGAAGGAGGGAGCCACTGGACTTCTCGAGTGGTTCGAGAGCATGGAGAATACCTTCATCAATAGTGAGTGTCCAGAAGCACTCAAGGTTCGTTATGCCACGAGTGTCCTCCAACAAAGGGCACTTACATGGTGGAATAGTGAAAATAGGAATAGAGGTACTGAAATTGCATTGGCTCTACCTTGGGAGGAGTTTAAGGATATTATGATCCAAAAGTTTTGCCCGAGGAGTGAATTACTAAAGCTTGAGGAAGAGTTCTGGAACCTTAAACAGGATAGTGGGAATCATTTGGCTTATTCAACTAGACATCACGAACTAATCATCCTCTTGCCCCACATGGTTTATACTGTTCCTCGTAACATTGAGAAGTTCATCAAAGGGGTACCACCTCAAATTCAAGATGCTGTAGTGGGAAGCAGGCCCACGACTCTAGAAGAAGCAATCAACATCACTGCTCAGCTCACCGAAAATCACATCAAAGCGGCACCTTAACTGTAAAAGGTACTAAACAAACTGGGAAGGTGGTCCTAGAGACTACTAAGGAGGTGAAGGCTGAATCCTCGTCTAAGGGCAAGAAACGTAAGTTTACACCTGCCTGAAATTTTGTTGTGGCAGCAACCAATGCACCTCAGAAACAAGCTGCTACTGCTCATCAAGCACCTATTGCTAGAGCTTACACTGGTCCACACCCGATGTGTAATATCTGTAAATATCATGATGCGGGGAATAACCCATGTCGAATCTGCTCACTTTGCGGGAAATATGGTCATTTGGTTGCTACGTGTCATCGTGCGCCAAACAATGCTGCTCTAGTTGCCAATCAAGCTTGCTACAACTGTGGGAAAGCTGGCCATTTTCTCCCTCAATGTCCCCGTCTCGCGGTTAATGTTACACAAGCACGAGGCCGTGCTTTCAATATTAACGCAAATCAAGCACAGGCAAATAACGACATGGTAAACGGTACGTCATTTTGTACTCGAAATCTTATTGATCAACTTTTACTTTGCTTTCCTGTACCGATAAAAGTCCTGTATCTGAACAGGTATGTATCTTGTTAATAATTGCTATGCCTCTGTCTTGTTTGATTCGGGCGCTGATAAGAGTTTTGTCTCCTTAGAATTTGAACCCATACTTGCTAAGTCGCGTACTAAGTTAGAAAAGTCCTTTACGGTTGAAGTCGCCGATGGAAAATCCATCATTATTGACGTCATTGTTCGTGGGTGTATCTTGAGTCTTAATGAGCATGAATTCCCTATTGATCTTATTCCCATGCAACTCGGAAGTTTCGACATCATTGTCGACATGGACTGGTTAGCCAAACATTACCCGGAAATTATCTGCTTCGAGAAATGCATTAGGATTCCTTTACCTTCAGGTGATACCTTGAAAGTCTTTGGTGAGAAATCATCTAAAGGACTAAAACTTATGTCGCGTACTAAGGCTCGAAAGTGCCTAAGTAAGAATTACATAGCCTTTTTGGCTTACATAGTCAACACGAAAGTCAAAGGGAAGGAACTTAAGGATATAGCTATCATACGAGATTTCCCAGATGTGTTTCCCGATGATCTTAGTGGATTACCTCCCGTTCGTGAAGTTGAGTTTAAGATTGACTTGATTCCTGGTGTGAATCCTGTGGCTAAGTCACCTTATCATCTTGCACCATTGGAAATGCAGGAATTAGCTAGTCAACTGCAAGAACAGTCTGATAAGGGCTTTATCCATCCTAGTTCTTCTCCTTGGGGTGCACCTGTATTATTCGTAAAGAAGAAAGATGGTTCGTTTCGTATGTGGATCGATTACCGGGAGCTCAACAAACTCACCATCAAGAACCGATATCCCCTTCCTCAGATCGATGATCTCTTCGACCAACTTCAAGGAGCCACATAATTCTCAAAATCGATTTACATTCTGGCTATCACCAACTGCGGGTTCATGACAATGATATCCCAAAAACCGCATTCCGCACTCGTTACGGGCACTATGAGTTTTTGGTTATGCCTTTTGGTTTGATTAATGCTCCTACTGTCTTTATGGATCTCATGAACCTGGTATGTAAACCTTATCTTGATAAGTCTGTGATTGTGTTCATAGATGATATTCTCATCTACTCGAAGACTAAAACCGATCACGAGCTTCACTTGCGACAAGTTTTGGAACTTCTGAGGAAGGAACGATTGTACGCAAAGTTTTCTAAGTGCGAATTTTGGCTTGAGGAGGTCCAATTCCTAGGGCATGTGGTGAATAGTCAAGGGATTCATGTGGATCCTGCCAAAATCAAAGCCATGAAAAACTGGAGTGTTCCTAAAACTCTAACTGAAGTTCGTTCTTTTCTTGGACTAGCGGGTTACTATCGGCGATTTATTGCCAATTTCTTGAAGATCGCAAAACCGCTTACGGCTTTAACTCAAAAGAATAAACTCTTCGAGTGGGGACCTAATCAAAAGGAGGCCTTCGAGACTCTAAAACACAAGTTGTGTAATGCTCCTATCTTAACCCTTCCTGACGGGAATGATGACTTTACCGTATATTGTGATGCATCTAGTCAAGGCCTCGGTTGTGTTCTTATGCAGCAAGGAAAGGTCATAGCTTATGCATCGAGACAATTGAAGGTTCATGAGGTGAATTACACAACCCATGATCTTGAACTTGGGGCTGTGGTTTTTGCCTTAAAATTTTGGAGACACTACCTTTATGGAACACAATGTATAGTCTACACTAATCATAAAAGCCTTCAACACGTCTTCAACCAAAAGGATCTGAATATGAGACAACGTCGTTGGGTCGAGTTGATTAGTGACTACAACTGCGACATCCGTTATCATCCAGGAAATGTGAATGTTGTAGCCTATGCGTTAATTCGCAAAGTCCATAACAAGATGGTCTCATTTCAGGAAATTCAGGATCGACGACAATGGTTTGCCACCCTGGGAGAATTTGACACGAGACTACTGTTATGCTTCAGAATATAAGGATTGATAGCGACCTTGAGTATTGTATCTGAGAAGCCCAGAAGCTACCCTAACTGAAGGAAAGGAGCATGAAGAGTTGGCGTACAGTGTTCGGTCACAGCTTGAAATGAAACCAAATGCTATGTTGTATTTCTTAAATCGACTCTGGATTCCAAATTAGTGATAATCTTCGTACTTTCATCATGAACGAAGCTCATAAAACTCGTTATTCTATTCACCCTGGGTCCGATAAGATGTATATGGACCTGCGTGGGCAATACTGGTGGCCAGGGATGAAGAAAGACATCGCCTCTTACGTAGCCAAATGTCTTACGTGTGCAAAGGTCAAGGCAGAGCACCAACGACCCACTGGATTGGTCGAGCAACCCGAGATCCCTATGTGGAAGTGGGAACACATATCCATGGATTTCATAACTAAGTTACCTCGTACTTCTCGTGGTCGTGATAGTATATGGGTGATCGTCGACCGTCTGACCAAAACAGCGCATTTCATACCCATACGTGACATTTATAAAACTTCAAAATTGGCTCGTATTTACATCGATGAGATTGTGAGTTGTCACGGTGTACCTTTGCACATCATATCTGATCGAGATGCTCGTTTCACTTCGCACTTTTGGTCTTCAATGCAAGGACTCTTAGGTACCCAGCTGGATTTAAGCACGGCTTACCATCCGCAAACGAACGATCAAACTGAGCGAACTATTCAGACTCTTGAGGATTTGCTACGTCTTTGTGTACTTGACTTTGGTGGAGACTGGGATACGCATTTACCATTGGCTGAATTTTCATACAATAACAGTTATCACTCAAGCATCAAAATGGCACCCTTCGAAGCTCTTTATGGTCGTAAATGTCGTTCACAGATTTGTTAGACGGACATCGGTGAAAATTCCATCACCGGTCCTGAACTTATTCAAGAAACCACCGATAAAGTTTCTAAAATCCGTAATAACCTTGAAGTGGCTAGAAGTCATCAAAAGAGTTACGTGGATAAAAGACGCAAACCGTTAGTATTCCAAGTCGGTGATATGGTTCTTCTTAAAGTCTCACCATGGAAGGGAGTTGTTCGCTTTGGGATGAAGGGTAAATTAGCTCCATGGTTTGTAGGACCTTTCAAAATCCTGAAAAGGATCGGAAAAGTGGCTTATAAGCTGGAACTACCCTCCGAACTTAGTGGAGTACATCCCGTTTTTCATATCTCGAATCTGAGAAAATGCTTGGCCGACGAAAGTCTACATGTCCCTTTGGATGATATCCAAATCGACGATTCCTTGCATTTCATTGAGAAGCCCGTAAAGATTATGGATCGAACAATGAAGAAGACCCCGACAACTACTACACCGATTGTCAAAGCTCGTTGGGAAAATAAACGCGAACTCGAGTTTACCTGGGAACGTGAGGATTACATGAGGAAGGAATACCCTCATTTGTTTACTTGACTTTATCCTTAATTTCGGGATGAAATTTCTTAAAGTTGGGGAGACTGTGACATTTCGTGTGCTTGTTAGTTAATCGTTAACCTTTGTTATCTCTTGTAAGTGCTATTTATGTCAATGATGTGACTATGGGGGTTCATTTTGTATTTCTAATAATCTCAATGTTCCTATATAATCATAGTTTTAAATCTTATAACTTGATTAGTTTTTATAAAGTTTAAGCATTAATTATGAATTATAGAATTGAAACAATTAATTAGACAATAAAGTCCTATTTATAAATTTATAAATTTTACAATTTATAAAATTCTATTGTTAAAATGTGATCTGATGCATTCAAATAAAACAAATAATCGACTTATGAAGTTTATAAAATTGATAAGATTCTTTACCATAAATTGTTATGTCATTAAATTAATTTGTAATATTTAAGGGTTAAAATTACAAAAATTACAAACTAAAGGTTTGGGTGGAAATGATAAACTTATGAATCGCAGGGACTATATATGAAAATTTCTTTTAACAGCCCCCCCTCCCCCCCCCCCTATTTTTTTTCTTCCCCAATTTTCCGGCCGCCAGCCGGCGAAGCTTTGGTGAGCCCCAAACCACCCCAAAATTTAACTTTTTAAACCCCAAATCGCTTCTAAACACTTCGCGAAGCTATATCGAACACGAAGATGTGTTTTTATTCTATTTTAAATGCGGTTATGATAGCTTTGGACATGAAACCGAACCCCATCAAAAACCAAATCCGTTTCTGCACTTAAATCATATTATTAATACAATTAATCAAGTATACACGTTCGTATAATCAATTAGAAATCAATGGAATGGTTAATTCGTTTGAAACGGAAATTTGCACATCCAAATTGATTCGTAACACCCGTGATCAAACTTGAAGTCGTTGGGCATACAATCGATCAAATTAAAACTATATAAAGGGGCAAACCATTCCATTCAACTTTCTTACACTCTCTGCACTCTCAATTTCACCAAAACACACACACGCATCGTATTTGAATCAAGAACCAGTCGCGACACTAGCTCGAACTCGTACTCATCGAATCCACAACCGTTCCAGGTGATTCTAACACCCACACACCTGATTAATCATGGGGATCAAAGCCCTATGGTTAATTTCATTATCATCATCGATTTGATGTTCAATTGGTTCAATTATGAATCTAGGGTTCTTGAGTAATTGGGATTTTTTTACAAACATAATTTTTATTAATTGTTTTATGTTTTAAGACAAGAATTGGCCTTAGCCCACTGGTTAAGGCACATCATTATACGCAGGGGACCCGGGTTCGACCCCGGGCACCTGCAAATTATTTTTAAAATTCATTTTTCAGCTATTTTTAATTCCAGAAAAATCTAAAAATATTATTAGATTGATATAAAAATCAATTAATAATTAATAATAAATCAAAACTTATTTAGTAATTTTAAAATATTTCAGAAATTATAATATGATAAATTATTTTTTTTTAAGATTTCAAAGGTTATAAAAAAATAAAAATATGTTATTTATTTTAAACTATTTACTAAACCTTAAATCCCAAAGTCGAAACTCTAGTCTAAGTCAAACCTTTAATCATATTGTAATTATAATTTAAGACACCACTCATAGGTTAACCGTGAGGAAAACCTTTGGAGTCTATCTTCATATTCAAAAAAATTCAAATCATATACATCTTATATCATATGAGTTTTCCCATATCCCATTTTACTTTACTTCACACGTTTTGGGGTGAAACATGTTATTCGTATCAAAGTACACTTGTAAAACGTTTAAATACTTGTAATGCACGTGCAATTCATTTTATATTTTTGTCATGGTTATTTGAGACTTTTGCGAATATTATGTGATAGACTCTTGTAAAAACAATCATTAACTATTGCTAGCCTAGCGACGTTATAGATCTATGGGCTTGACAAGCCTATTTGGTGCTAAAGCCGAGGTTATTGCCGGCTCCTGATGACGTATTCTTGTTCATCATGGGAACTAAGTACACTTAGCTAATTGTATATTTCGTTGTGACCATATCTTTGTCAAGGTTTGATTGTAACATTATGCTATCTATATATTCTTGCATTATTTCTTAACCTATGAATTGAATTGCCTCTTAAAAGGTTTTATATATGTATGTACAAACTTATGGAAACTCACCAACATCATATGTTGACCGTATTTTCTAACATGTTTCAGGGAATGCACAAGCTAAAATGTTGATCTTGAAGATTTGAAATCATCTAGGACTGGACCTAGAAATAATAAAAGATTCACTTTTAATCTGGACGTTTTAAATTAGTTTATGTTATGGTTGTTTGTTTAAGACTCATGAAAGTAACGTTACAATTTGAACCTTATATTTAATGATATTTACACTTTAAAGTAGCGTTGTGTGGCTTGAACAATCTTAACCATCACATCTCAACGTTTCTGTCGTTAAGGTTGGGGTGTGATAGAATTTGTATCTGAGCCTTGATTGTTATTACTGATGGGTTCATGTTCCTCTAATCTCAAGCTTTCATTGGGTTGCCCCTCAATATCCACTTGATCAAAATTCTGAGTATGTGAAATACACCCTTCACTTTCAACATCAAACTCAAACCAACAAGGCTTGTCATCTTTGCCTTCAGGTTCATACTTTGACCAATCCTATTTCGAAGATTCTTCAAACTCTGCATCTCTGGCTATCACCAGCTTATTTGTGAGTGGATTATAAAACCTTTCACCCTTTGTGCCTTCTTTTGGACCCAAGTATACCATAGGAACACTTCTATCTTCAAGTTTTGAAAGATTTGGTTGCTCCACTTTAACATGAGCAATACAATCGAACACCTTAAGATGTTTATCACTAGGCTTCCTCCCCTTCAATCCTTCATACAGGGTCTTCCCTTGTACAGGTTTGGTGGGCATTCTATTTAACAAGTAGAATGAATGTCTTATAGCTTCTGCCCATAGATTTTGTGGCATTTGCATGGCTTTTAGCAGACTTCTAGTCATGTTTAGCATAGTTCGGTTTCTTCTCTCAACCATCCTATTATGTTGAGGTGTGTACGGGGTAGTTAACTGCCTTTTGATGCCTTGATCATCACAAAATTGATTGAATTCACTAGAGGTAAACTCCCCTCCACGATCAGTCCTCATACACTTGATCTTGAGACCGAATTCATTCTCTACTAGTTTCTTAAACCTTTTGAACATTTCAAATGCCCCATATTTTGATCTTAGCATGTATACCCATATATGCCTGGTGCAGTCATCTACTATCAACATAAAGTACTTGTTTCCTGCTTGTTTTTCTGGTGTGATGGGTCCATACAAGTCCACACTAATCAAGTCCAGAGGGAGCTCTGACTTATACTCTGCATGTGCAGGAAAAGATGTTCTTGTGTGCTTGGCTGCCAGGCACGCTTCACATAGTTTGACAGGTTTGTCATACATAGGTAATCCTTTAACAACTCCTCTTGTTTCCATGGACTTCATTGTGTCAAAACTGATGTGGCCGAGCCTCCCATGCTACTTGAAAGCATAATGGTGATCCAATCTTTAGTTGAGTTTTATATAGTCTATTTTGGGATCTTTCTACTTTCATTAATAGATTACCACTCTTCTCATATATCCATAAGAATTCACCTTTCATTCTTATTTCACACCCCACCTCTGTGGCTTGTCCTAGACATAAGATATTGCTCTTAAGCATAGGGATGTAATATACATCAGTTAATAATCTTTGTTCCCCATTTTTACATGCCAAGATGATGGAACCCCTCCCCTCTATAATCACAGTTGACCCGTCTCCAAATTTTACATTCCCTCAAACATTCTTTTTTATAGATGAAAAAGCAAGAATGTTACCTGTCATATGATTTGATGCCCCATTATCAAGATACCAGGTGTCATCACTTGCTGGTTCTTTGGAGTATCTTGAGGGTAAAACTTTGGATTCATTTAAATATACCAGTTCCTTCTGGTTCATGTTTGCTGCTGCCATCAAAAGGGTTGGTTCATCATCATAGGCCTGGCTCAGGTTGGCTTCTTAAGCTGAGTTCTTTTATGGGCACTCAAAGGCATAATGCCCTAGCTGATCACACTTAAAGCACTTAATCTTGGACTTTTCTTTGGGTTTCTTCTCACCTTTGAAGTCTGTTCTACTTTGATCAAAGCTGAAATTCCTTGGCTTACTTGACCAACCTCTTCCTCTGCTTGATCTTCCACCATTCTTTTCTTTGTTTCCTCTGAGCCTACTTTTGTGCTCAGATTCCTTTTGTCTTGATTGCCATTCCGAGTAAGTCAATAGGAGTTGATCACCTTTCTCACGAGAGGCTTTTACTTTACCATGTGTTCTTTCTTCAAAGGCTTTTAACCTCCTAATCGCCTTAGCAAGCCCCATAGTATCTAGGTCTAGAAATTGCTCAATCGATGTGACTATCTGTATGTACCTATCTAGTACTGAGCTTATCAGTTTCTTGACCAGGGCTGCTTCTTGAAATGTTTCTCCTAACTGTGTTGCCTTTGTTGCGATTGCACTCAGCTTACCAGCAAAATCATCTATACTTTCTTCTTCTTCATGATGAGTCTCTCAAACTCGGTCCTCAAGGAAGCCATTCTAGCCTTTTTAACCCTGTCAGTACCCATAAATCTTGTTTTCATTGCGTCCCACACTTCTTTGGACTTTTTCATGCTTGCAACTTGCAGGATCATCTCCTCAAGCATTGCTTGGTACATGTAAGCAATTGCTTGATTGTTCTTTCTTGGATCTACCTTTGTTTTGAGGGGGGTTCAATTACTTCCCGCAAACCGTGAACGTTGAAAATGGCCTTTAACTTGATCGCCCAAATTGAGTAATTTGTTGCCGTGAGGGTTGGACATTGCAGGGGAATTATGGCTTCTTTAATGGTGACTATTTGATTGTTATTTGTCGATAAACTAGATTTCTCCAGATTCACCATCTTCGTCTTCTTCATTCGATACGGAGTTCCAAACTTCTTGTCTGAATCCAGTCCTTCGGAGCGCAGGCCTTCTTCGATTCAATCCTTCGAATCGATCAACCAAGAACTTAGTTTTCTTGAATTTGAATCAACTTTCTCCCACTTCAGTCCTTCGAACTGAGAGAGATCAATTCGATTGGATTCACTGTGCTCTAATACCAATTAATGACGAGCAAAATGGATCGAAAATGAATGCAAATCGAAACTACTTTCAAATTCACTTATATTATTGATTCTATATGGTGGTACCTACTAATCCCACCAATCCTATATTTATACTGATTAACAATGCAACTCAAATGGTTGTTACAGTCTCAACTACCATCTTACACTAACTATCCTCACACTTTCAACATATACAACAATGACTCTTACATGTCAACAATATTGACAGATTCAACATTTATATTTTGGATCAATACTATAAGCTTTGGAAGAAACTTATTTGCTTCGGAAGAAACTTATTTTCTTTGAAAAAAATTTATACTTCGGAAGTTTAACTTTGAACTTGTGCTTCGGAAGTTTTTTGTGCTTCGGAAGTTTGACTTTTTATATTTTGGAATTAATCCAACAATCTTATACCTCAAACTACATATCTTAAATTGGTTTTGAAGATCTTTAATCCTTTTGAAACCGTGGATAACAGACTTTCGAGAGAATAATGTGGGATGAATTCAAAATTTTGAAAAGGAGATCTAGAATTTTACGGACTGTGTGAAACTAAATTCATGGAATGTCGGGTCAGTCGGAGTTGGATCATGCGACCCACGAGCAAATGAAATCTTGGAAAAAGTCTTTGGGAGGGAAATGGCTTATGAGAATGCCTGTGGATATGATGTGTGTCCCATAATATAAGATTTATTAGGATTAGATTTTGTAATTGTTAATTTTTATGTTTGTTGGTTTACGTTCGTTTGTGTTCGTTCATTAAATATTTATATATTTGGAATTGTTAATTTTAATTTTTAGTTTATTACTATCACATTAAAACTCTTTAAAGGTTTTAATATATAATTTTTACATCATAAACTTTTATATAAAAAAAAATGCAAATTAGACTAATTTTAGAAACAAAGCGCAATTGTTCATTTTCAAGCTTTCTAGTGCCTCTACACATCCAGTTTCCAGAGTGTCAGGACTAATTAGCATGCGTTTGTGTTTATTTATCTTTATATATTGTTCGTCTTTATTAGTTTACGTTTGTTTGTATTCGTATGTTGAATGAACGAAAGATGAATGTATTCTTTTTCTTAAGAAAAGAATACGAAAAAAGTCGTTTAGTTATATATTTATTAATGTTCATGATCGGTTAAATCTTAACGAACCTGAGCAAGGGTTTGTTCGTGCTCGGGTCGTTCACAATCCTATCGGTTGGTGCTCTATATACTTCAAACCAGATACAATCTGTCGAGTTGGATCAGTTATAAACCGAATACTCGGAAACCATGTATTGGATTGGGTTGGGTTCAGTTAAAATCCGGTATGGTTATTATAACCTTATAAATTTAACCCACATATTAGTGTGCTAATTAATTTTTATAGATGAATTTAGATTTTAGTAAAATACATAAGAATGCATAACATGTTTTTAGAATTTTAGAATTTTCATAAATAATTAAGTTACTTAAATGCTTTTGATATTTCCATGAATAATCAGACTACTTTTGTACTTTACTATCTATTCATGACATTATAGGTACTTGTATGTGCATGCATGTCCATATGCATCTTAATACGTACGTGTGTATGCGTGTATGAAGCTATGTATATACGTATGTATGTATGTGTAAAGATATGTATTTAGGTACTTAGGTATGTATGTAGGTAAGTATGTATGTACATACGTATGAGCTTATATATGTACACATGTATGTGTGTATGCACATATGCATGTATCGTGTGAATGTATGTATGTATACATCTGTAGGCATATATGTATGTATGTATGTGTGTGTGTATGTATGTATGTATATGTATGAAGGTATGTACGTATGTATGTTTATTTGAACATGTATGCATGTATGTAGGTATGCATGTGTGTCTGTATATAGGTATCTATATATCCACATGTTTGTAGATATGTATGTATGTTTGCGTGTATGTGCATATGTCTGCGTGTAGGTAGGTATGTATGTAGGTTTATATGTAAGTATGTGTGTACGTAGGCACTCATGCATGTAGGTATGTAGGTGTGTATGCACATACGCACATAGGTGCATAATGTTGGTATACAAACATATGCATGTAGGTGTATATGTACTTATATAGGTATGTATGTACGTATGTATGTATATACGTAATATGGGTACGCGTATATGTGTGATTTTATGTGTATGTATATGTGTGTGTATGTATGTGTGTGTTTGTGTGTACGTATGTTTGTGTGTGTCTGTTTGAATTTAACTTTGTGTGTCTTTATATCTATGTTTATTTTGCGAGTGTGTGTAGTGCAAGTATGTTTTTTACCATATCTATCTTAAAATTCAACTTCATATTTTAGTAGAAAATAAAGTTTTATGACATCAATTTGTAATATTTTTCCTTTGAGCATATGGAAACTATTATCTTCTTAAGTAGAAGTATTTTATGACCTCTAGTTAGGACTACGACATCTTTGTATGTATATGTGTTTCTGCTCAGGGAACCTAGTCAGTCATTTACTCAATTTATTATCTTTTAAGTTTCAAATTAGGAAATATAGAAATCGAGACTCGGAGTGCAAAAAGGTAAACATAGTGTTCGTCCTATTTCGTAATATGAATTGTACAATGACAATCAAGCTACATGCTTAGAATGACACTCGGAAGAAAGCTTGTGATGCTATAGAACTAAGATGATCTTTTGGATTGCTACTAAATAGTCAGTTTAAACGTCAGTTGTAATAAATTTACTCATGTCACATCATTTTTGACCATATGTTGGTTAGCTTCGGGCATAGGTCGGAAGAATTTGGATTCTTGTGGGACTATGTGTTCATGTAAAATGTAGAGATTCAACGACATCCATTAACCTTCGAAAAGTTAAAAGCACTTTAATCAAAATCAAAGATCTAAGGTTAAAGGATAGAAAACTTTAACATAATTAACAAGTCAATAGAAGATTTACATGTTGCTAGAAATTCAATTGATACATTTAAGAAATTTGGCAAAATTCTCTTACGTATTTAAAATCTAAAGAATATATATCATTTGTAAGGGTTTAAATCTAAACGTGTCAATTCAAAATCAATAAGATATATGCATATTTCAAAGATAAAGACAGTCATCTAAAATAAATAAAACAAATTTAAACGATCATCATAAACAGTGACGGATCCATACATTTATTTCTATAAAGTTACTATTGTTTTAAATGTTCTAATTTTATATATGTGTAAATAAAAATATTTGGGTCGTTTCGGATCGAGTCAAGTAGATCATATAATAAAAATACGATTCAATAAAAAAACATCATCAGCAGAATTAAAAAAAACATAATGTTTCTTTGAGATTTTGAGTTTAAGCTAGAAATCTAGCTTTACCTATTGTCTCTTTCGTCCAAATATCCAACCATGAATCGCCGTTACCTTGATCTTAAGTCCAAGATTTCAAAGTTTTAAATAAGAGAGTATTTTAGGTTTTACTATTATTGGGTATTTAGTGGATGCTAGAAGTGGCTTTAGTTTAATTTAATTATAACCTGGCTTTAATTTACGGGTATTGAGTATTTAATTGGAGTGCATTTATATAGTTATTTAATTAATTAACTCATGAACTTTTTAAAGTTTGAGTTTATATTATTTATAACTAATGTAATCACCGATTAAGAAAATATTGTTGTCACCCGAAAAACTTATACATCTATTTACATATGCACGAGAAAATTCATTGTATTCCGGTGACCCAGTGAATACATACCAGATCCGCTCCTGATCATAAGAGTTACACATTTAGAACTAAAGAAAAGGATAAATTTCTTGTTCTATGAAAAAAATACTTCATTACAAAACACTATAAGCTAGGTTGTTATAGAGTGTTACACACAAGATTATTTTCTGTGCTCCAAACAAATCTAGACTGGCATACTTATCGACCTTGTTGGATTATTCATATAATGTTAGGGCTGTAAATATTTTTATAAGATTATGTAATCCTTTAAAAGTTAAACAATGTGGTCACTTCAAAGGATGTGTATTCACCTCTATATAGAAGACTAACATTACTTGGCAAGTCGAGGGACCAACACAGAGATGGTGAGGAAGACAATCAGAATATCGATGTAGTGAAACTCATTTTAGCTTAAGACAATAAATATGAGTTGTGAAACTATGAAGGATAAAACTTAAAACTAAAAGCTAACTCATGAAGCGGGTCGTCGTAAACTTGAGGGATGCAAGTCTGTAGGTCAGTAGCTTCAAGAACTATATATATATATATATATATATATATATATATATATATATATATATATATATATATATATATATATATATATATATATATATATATATTCTTTCTAGTATTACCTTTAAATAAAAAGTCAAATGATATCTACTTAAGATATCCAGACTTTAGAGTGATTGAACATACACAAAACCAAAGGGCAGGCTTTCTTCAAATGATTAATGTTTCCTCGGGGTTCAAGATGAGAATCAATTTAAATTGACATCGCTTTACAGTTTGGGTGTTGGATGGTTCAAAAGTAATGAAATGAATCTTTTGTAATAATGATTAAACAATAAGTTTAATGATGTTGAGAAATCATTTGGGGTGTTTAAAATTGAATATTCATATTTTCGGATATCCGAATTCCGGATAGTGTATTTTAATATGTGAATTCGAATCCAAACTTTTCGATATCCACATATTTTAGATATATGAAATTTCAGAATCGGATATCCAAACGGATCTTGAATTTTAACAAAAATGAATTTTACTTTGTTTTATAGGAGATCCGAATTTTTTAAAAAATAACCAAAATATCTAATATGTATTTATTATCTAATAGTTTTATAAATATATTTTAAATATTTTGGTTATCTTAATGTCCGAAAATCTACAAAAACACTATTTGAATCCCAAAATTTTAAATATTCAAGTTTGGATTTTCGGATTCGATTTTGGATTCATATACTTTTTGACATCCCGGAAATAATAGAGTAATAGGATCGCATGTTTATTGTTATCACGCATGGGACCCACCCATAAAAATATAATCTCAATCAATAACTCAATTGCAGAAACGAAGTTAGAGAAAGATATTATAAACTATTGATAGAACATGAAATATAATTTAATTATATGAAGGTTACAAAATAGAAAATTTTATATAAAATTAAAACACTTTTATAAAAACGAACGATTTTATTGTTGTTGTTGTTATTAATATTATTTAACTAGCATCAACATATCAATCATATTTATTTAAGTAATTCATTAGTTCTGGTCATTAGAATTTACATTTAGAACGTTGCTCAAATATTTATATTTAAATGTAACAATCGTTTTACAAAGAGGAGTAAAATGATTATTGCTATTAAGATCATCTAAATAAATATTTGTCATTCATATAACACTTGCTTGCGGTACGACTTAATACAAAAGTGCTCCAATTCTTATCAAACATAACTATAAGTTCATACATATTGAAATAATATCATGATCAGTATTAACATCAATATTACTTGAATATTGTACCATACAACGACACGAGTGTTGTATTTATAACATGCAAATATACCCAAGTCATATTTCTATTTTAGGAATCTTGGTATCTGTTTGCATTTATTAGCTTGTAAATGCCTTATAATAGACATTCGTACTAATACTTGATAAAACAAGACACCTCACTTAGAAAAACCAAAATAGCATATAGGGTGAAAAAATAGTTAAATAAAAAGTCTGAAACTTCTTGGTATCCAATCTATTTGGTAAATCTTTATTTATGGAATACTAAAAATATATTTTAACTAATATAACTATTAGTTAAATAAGAGGGAAGTTAGAAGACTCGAGATCAAAACACCACGTCGGCCAACATGACTTTCCAACCAGCTATCAACGTTAAATTATCACGTTCTAACATTATCTAAGGTTGTCATAACTTTTAAGAGAGATGTTAGAGCTTTTGTTTAACTTAAAATTTTTTTAGTTGCGGATTATTATATCAAGTATTCGATATGTATTGATACAAACTATTTGTCTTTGAAGCACCCTATAGGTCTTTGGTAATTGGAACCGTAATATTGTATTATGTTTATGTCTGTTTTTCCCTTTTGGATTATTTGGCATGTGTGTCGATAATGTAGCACACATCACACCTTACCATAATTTATATCATTATTACATGTTCTTTTAACGTATTTATGATGAAATTGTAAGAGCTTTGTTTAGAATATAAATTATATAGCTAGACTTGTATTCATTTATGGTACTTGAATTAAGTTCCATTTGTTACTCCAATTCTCAGGCAGGCCTCGGGTGAGTTGATTACATTGTTGTGTACACTTTCTATGGCGGTGTAGTAGGACCACAACATCTCTTTTGCTTTGATCATAAACTGTGAGAGGCGTATAAAACGATCCTAAGATATTTTTTTGTTATTGTGAGTAATAGTGTGTGGCCATATACGTCTCACAATTTGGTACACTAGATCAACAGATTTGGGTACACTATTTGCTTTGTATTGAGCTTAATGTTTGTTACTCATTGTGACATGGTTTTTCTAGCTCTAACCTATTTAGTATCAATTACGTATATTAATAAGTTTAGTTATGTTGTTCTGTTATTTTGTTGGTATCTGTGTTTTATTATCGCCCACTAAGTGTCATGCTTAGGCGTACTTTATTTTATTGCACGTCAGATTTACATAACTATATGGTAGGGAAGTGAAGAAAGCACATTAAGCTTTAAGTAATTTTACTTTAGTTAATGAATGAACTAGTTTATTGTCTTGTGGATTGTATATGGATTATGTTAGACCTTCAATTTTAATTTTGTAGAATTACCTTATCAGGCCTAGTTTATTTTGATGAGGAAAATTTTATTGGGGATAATGACTTCCAATGGAGGGTGTTTCACTTTAGACAAATCTCAAATCATCCTATTATCATTAGTCTATACGAAAGATATTGGGTCACATGGAATGACACTTCTTAAATATTATCAAATCTTTTGGTTGTAATGATTGTAGATGAAAATAAAACTTTACAGTTAAATGTGCTCGAATGGAAGACCCTCTAAAAAGGATTCACTCAACAAAAACAAAATTCACGAACTGATATTATCATCCTCATTAGGGCGTGAATGTATCCAGGATAGCTGAATATAGTTGTTTATTATAAAAAGAGTTAACTTGGTTGAGTTATACTAAAAAAAATATTTAAATTATAAAGTCTAAGAAGTAATCTTAAATATAAAGTTTCATAACAATTGTTGAAATTAAATTGTAGAAAAAAAAGTTGTTGGAATGTATTTTAGTTATGATCACTTTTGTTAATTTTTTTCAAGTTCTCCTTCTTTTTTAAATGTTCATAAGTTTTGTATACAACATTATTTTAAATATTACATCATTTTTTTATCTTTACAATAAGTATAGTATTGTTATATATCAAAATTTATGTTTTCAGCTCTTTGTGTCTTTTTTCTTTTATTGTGTCTTTCTTATTCGCCATTATATTCTTTTAAGCACCATTATGCGTTTTAAATGATGAATTATAAAAAAACATAATAGTGAAATTATGTATTTGTAATATGTAAAGTACTATTTAGAACCGCATAAGCAATGTCTATAACATCTCAATAAAACTGGTAATACTAAAAGGTTACGGTTTAATTCTATCTTTTCATTAGTTCTTAATTTTATCACCTCTCTCCTCAATTTTTGTTGAAAACTATAAAATGTTTATATATGTAATACAATGTGGGTGCATATATGCATATTATCAAAAAACTATAAGTATCATATGTTTTAAAAATATATCTTAAAAGTAGTAAAATTATAAGCATTTTAATATATTTATATCATAAATAATATAAAAGTTAAAGTGATTTTTTGTTGTTGTTTATAGATTTATAGTTCTCAACTGAATGTTCTATATATATATATATATATATATATATATATATATATATATATATATATATGTCTACACACAGAAAGGGTAAGGTTACTTTGTTAACCCTAGATTATTATGATGATCATTAACATTAATGTATTGAACACTTACATAATCATTATACAGTATAACTAATTTTTACTTCTCATTTTCAAAATTTTCCTCACCTTTAAAAAATTTCACCTTTTTTGTAAATCTTCTTAACTTCGCTAGTAAAATGTCATATTGAAAATGCATACATACAACATCCAAGTCGCACCGTACACCTCGTATAAAGAACAATAAGTATTCAATTTCTATTGCGGTGCTCATCGACTCAATGAGTCCTATTTTTTGCATGAAAAACTGTCTATATATAGAAACTTTCCTTTTAGGAAAAAGATTCGTACTTAATATAATTTTGTTTATAATTTAGTTAATAGAATAAATCATATACTATAATATGCCTAAAAGCATGTATTACACATTTTATAAATGATGGGTAACATTATACAAACATCATTTTTGTTATTGAAACATTCTATTGTCTTTATCTCAATTTATGTATCTATATCTATATGTATGTAAAAAAAATATAAAAAAAAAATAAATTAGATGTATCAATAACAAACATCTTTATAAAATATGATAAAACCATATTACATAATGGCATACTTTTACTTAAATTGTCATCTTATAAATCAAGTTAATACGTATTTTATATACTTTATTGTTTAACTTATTTTTTTTTTTTTTTTATCTACTTTGTGATACTTTGAATATTTTGAGAATATATGGTTATTATCATTCGCAAAAATTGTTTTGTTCGACTAAAGTTAATTCCCATATCTATTTTTTCTAATAAAACAAATTAAGCTTTGTCACATGTCGTTTTATCAGATCCATTTTACCACTTATCGTTATTTAAACAAGTCAATCATTTAATGATGAAATTAATTATAGCATTTATATATTTTAAATTATAAAAGATATTTGATAAATTAAAACATGTTTTTTATTAAAAAACGTAATTTTTTGAACCAAAGTTTTATGAAATATAAAGTTGTTTAATACATAGAACTAATAATGACAGTATGTAAAAAAGCAATATTTAAAAAAATTGTAGTGTTTAAAAAATCAGTTTTATAAAAACAAATTTTTTAAAGACGAAAGTTTGAAAAGTTTTATTATTATTTTATTACCTAAAGTAATTAATTAAACGTAATTTCAATCATATTTAATCTTAAAAAATATTTTATAAATTTCTAAACATTAATTAGTAACTGTTAATTTAATTTTTCATATAACTCGTGTAGTATACTTGTTTTTAAACTAGTAGTATATATTGAGAAATGAAGTGCGAGTTAAGTAGGAGATAGTTCTTAACTTATAAAACGTACAAAGCATTGGTACACATGTTCGTGGGGGTGGGGGTGACTTCTAAAATCTACGAAGCATCAGTACACATGTCCTTGGGGGCGAGAGGTGACTCTACCCGCGCCATAGGTTCGTACAAAAAATACAAATCGAGCATAAAATACGTATGTTATATATATTACTAACTAGTTTTAGTAAACCCGTGTAATACACGGGTTGAAAAATAAAACACAACATAATTTATAAATGAATAAATTTCGTATGATTAAGTTACTTATTAATATAACAATGAAAAATAAAAAGTTACATTTATAACTTATAAATATCTGAATACTTTTTTGAATAATATAACATACAACTGACCAATGTAAAATTAAAAACCAGTTGTCTTAAAATCACACTAACATAAAATATATAAATATATCAATAAATACTTTTTTAATTTAGTTTTTTTTTAAATTTAATCTTATTTGGCTATAATAATATGTATAATTCAAAACAATATGATTACACAATAAAGTTTATAAAATAAAAATTAAATTCAAAATAAAATGAATTATTACTATTAATTGAGTTTCTTAAATAAAAAACTTGACTAAATAATATATTAGTTTAGGCGGGAAAATCTATTTGAGGAGTAACATTTGAGTGCCATGTGGCATTCTAGTTACTCTTTTATTATATACTATAGACTAGAGATTACAAACATTTTTATGCATCAAGTGTTGTACTTTATGTTAAATGGGTTGTACCCTTGGTTTTTTTATTTTTAAACTTTACTTTTAACCCTATACTTTATATCTTCTACAATTTAACATTTACAATTTTTCACTTTTAACTTTGTCCCCGATACTTTTCATATTTTATAATTTTCCTTTTTACGAATTTTATGAGTTAACACACCGCAACGTGCGCGTGTTGTTCAACGTTTATGCTTATTTTTCCCCTTTAACGGTTCTGGCATAACGCGCCGGTCTTAGATCAATTAGTTTTTAATGTTTTATGTTTTCATGAGCGTGATTCAATATTTTTACATTTACTTTCCGTTTGGTTTTATTCACTTTCGTTTTTAGTTTATTTTTAATACGAGATTTTCCGGTGTTAGTGGTCGCTGATAGTGATATGGCATTGATGGTGCTTAACACGGTTTTACACCCTCGTCGCAACGCGAGGGGACTTAATACTAGTTATATCTAATTATGCAATATATTTCATTATGCTATATTTTAGCAATTACGCAACGTATTTTTAATTTTTATAATCACGCACATTGATAATTTCGCAAATAAAAGCACAACGACGTTTACTAACAAGAGTTTATTTAAAAACGGTTTAGCGATACTATACTCAAATAAAAATAATAATATTCTCAATTTTATATTGTATCTTTTAAAAGTAAAAGATGTTAGGTTGTTCTAAATTTCTCCATCTTTCGTAGATGAAAATTTAATATTGCATGCATGAAAATTGATTCTTTCAAACTTTAGCCATTAATTACCTTAAGCATAATCCATCGTACCCTTCATACGTTCTTATACACACACATAATAATAATTTGGTTAATGACTGAATTATTAAAAGACAGGCTAAATAAAGAAACTAAGAAACATTATCTATACTATATATAAAGCATATGGAAAGGGTATTTTAAGATACCATAAATTAAAAATAATTACTTTATTCAATGCATAAGATACAATCACTTTTGAGGATAAAATATTATTTATAACATTATTTACAGATTACCCCTTACAAATAATTACATAATAACCTTACACTTACTAACATTTACATAAAACTTTAGATTGTCTACCCATAAATAAAAAAAAAACTTAATTGTTTACGATTTCAGCTATATCTTTTAATCTATCACATTTAAACGTTTTGATGTAAACATTTCGCTGAATAAATATGTATTTTGTGATGTACAATAAGTTAATACGTAAATATACAAGTAGTCATGCAGAACCCATTTATTTGGTATTTTAAATTTTAGATTAGAAAAAACATAATAGATTTTTATAAAAATACTACAAGAAAAACACAATATTAAAAACAAGTGCCGGATGTAAAAGGTCATCCCGTCGCATTGCGTGGGCACACTTCTAGTCTTTCATTATGCAGATAGCTTAATCATTTTCATTATGTTAAGTATTTTAAAATGATCATAACTGAAAGTTATTTACAATTTTACTAGAGAAACGTATTACTGCACACGTTAACTAGGTGGCGATAAGCTGCCTTATAACCAAGACATCGGAGTTTACACATGCTCGTAGAAAACGCAACACACTATACTCGAGTCGAAGAAGATACAATTTAACTAGATTACAAATCGTTTTGAGTGATACATATACTTGAATTTTTTATTCGTTTCCGGCATAAACCATTAATAATAATAGAAAAACATAACTTAAGATATAAAATTGAATGATTAAAGTAACAAAAGACATAAAAAGTAACTTATTTATAAATTGTCTATTTCTTATAAAAAACTGACAATTATTTTTTGGTTAATCTAAAATAATTATGGAGAGTTATACACAACAATTCTAAAGGAAAAAAGTGTAATTTATAGCTGGATTTTGAGGTTAATTTTTTTTCTCCTTTTTACCTTTCTTTAAATCGTAAATTGCATTTTATCTAATCTAAGAAAGTATCAGTGGGGTCTTGTAAATTTATTTATTTTACTATGAACGACGTTAGCAACTATACTCAATACCCAAGTGGGCCTTTTTGAGATGAATAATCAACCAACTGCCCACAATGATTTTAACACTCCAAGACTCAATTATTCACCCAAAACACCATTAAAATAAAGAAGTACCAGTTTTAGAAATTCCCATTTGAGCCTTGTAAATTTATAGATAATATATTCTCATGGTAAAAGAAAAGCACATAACCTTAAAACTATGACCAAGATGGCAAAAAAAAAAAATGAAAAAAAAAACCTCAAATCAAAAATATTTTGGACAAGTAACGAAAACCCGTTACCTGAAAATATTAATATAATATAAAATCTTAAAAGATGTATTACAGATTAGTTGTTAAAATTATTAGATACAAAGAAGTGTAGCTGGATATCTAACATTTCAAGTCGATTTTCTTATTTGAGTTTAAAAATCGTGATACGGACAATAAACATTCTAACGAATAACTTCTAACCGCAAAAAATCATAAACCGCTACACCCGCAAATTTGTTAGATACCAAGTAACAAACACCCACACGAACACCGAACATTGTTTTATATTCACCTTTGCGAGTAGTAATAAAAAAAACGCGTCCCATACCTAACATCGGTAAATCATATGGCGTCATGGCGATTGTATTCCACATTGTCGTAAATCATTATCACTTTACAATAGCTTATAATTAAGTACTTGATAATTACAATATATTTTACAAACCCAAAGATGATGTAATTTAAGAGTATAAGTATGATAAGTATGGCGTTAAAAAAACAATAGTAAAATTGCAATTTTTTCAAAAAAGTAACGGTAAAAGATTGATAAATGATGATATATACTTTCATTTTTCAACAGTCAAAGAGAAAGAGAGTGTTCTTGTGAGCATTTATTGTGGGTGAAAGATATAAATAGTTATGGAAGAATACTCACGTATCTACAGTCGGTTCCATGAGCTCACAACACCATTACCACCTTCTTCCTCAATGCATCAACGCAAATTTCAGGTAATCATCATCATTTCGAACTCTACATGCTATTTTTAACCATGCGATTACATCACCACAGCTATAAATCACCTCTCATTCTCACACTGCATCCGATCATCAGATTCTTTAGGTTGAAATTTGCGAATTGAAGATGAACGGTGAAATGAGCTTGAACAGATCGCTTTGGGAAACGCTGGCGATTCGGTGCACAATCGCCGGTCGCCGGTGGTCGCCGTCGTGCCTCCGCCGGTGGTGAGTGAGATGAAGTATGATGATGTTGAATCTGGAACGATGGCCTTCTGTCGCATTTGCTTTGAATGCGATGGAGATAGAGGTGAATATAATGTTGTGTTCAGTTCTTCACTGATTTTGAAATTGATTTGTTCAGTTCTGTGATTTGCTAGTGATTATGTTTGTGTGATTTTACGCATGATCTGTATTTTGTGTGACTTAACTTATTGATGTGTTTCTGATTGTGTGATTATTTTATGATTTTATCTAATTTTGGTCATGGTCATAGGTGTAATTAATTAGTCGGTGTGTTGTCTAATCTCAAATTGCATGAACGTCGTAACCGCTTTTATGGTAAAATATGTATTTTTGTAAAGTTGACATGTGTGTATCCTGTTGAATTGCATGTGATCGATGGTGTGAACAAGGCGATTTAGAGTTAATTTCTTGCTGCTTATTATATTGTGTCTTAATTAAGGTTGTTCTATGAGGGATTCGCGTTAATTATTTTGACTGTTGGTTCAGATTACTTTTGTCATAATTGTTAATCTATCGACGAGAAAGGAAATTTTTTAATTTTATACGCGTTAAGGTTTTCGAAAGAGATAGAAATTGTAAGAAGTTTGTCTCAATTCATTTGAAGCTTCGTGGTGATATATAGTGATCATTTTGGAACATATAGTAAAGTTAAAACCTTGAATTTTTGTTGTGATCAACTTGTTATCTCCCTGTATTCCAAAGATTTCCCTTGTATTAAGATAGTACATTGCTGATCGTAAATAACACAAATATATGCAGGTACGTGTAAACAAACCATACAGCATAACTTGGTTGAATATTCTGCGAAAATGTATACCTGTATTTGTGTGGCTAACTGGCTTTTTTGTGATGGTGTAACTATAGCTGAGAGAGCTAGAATACCCGTGTACCTGTTTTTGCACTTTTGCTATCTGTGCACTTTTGTTATAATTACTTTTGTTCTAAAGCTAAGTGACATGATGAATGGATGTAAGTTCTTTAGGCCCACTTCATGACTGATTTAGAGAAGATCAGCTTCTTAACCGGAAATGCTAGATTTTTAAGTAGTTCAGTATTATGTGTTCTATGGAAACTGCATTAACTATTTCTCCATTTTTATCTTTTATGTTCTTAGTCATATCACTAGCATGGTGATGTTTGTAAAGGTTTTATAAAGTAGTAAGCATTTGTCTTCATAGTGGGTGCTTTACGTCAGCGTCAGCATCACGTCATGTGTATGAGCCCAACATTGTGTCGTATGCACATTAGTTTGAGTTGTGTGCGTGTGCGTAAGCATCAAGTGTGTGGCTGTGCGTCAGCATCATGTCGTGTGCGTGGGCATCAACATCTCGTCATGGTGTGTGCGTCAGCATTGGATTGTCGTATTGGTTTCTATAATTTTTGCTTTAGTTTCTGATTTCTTTGGTAAGAAATATCTCTCAGTACGCCACTACTATTTCGTTAAAGTTTGTATTTGATGTTCCATAGATGACCCTCTGATATCTCCATGCATGTGCAAAGGCACCCAGCAATTTGTGCATCGGTCATGCCTCGACCATTGGCGATCTGTCAAGGTATGGACTATGGCTGCCCTACTTTTTGTTAGAAACCAGATATCTAAGACATTCCAGTTTTAATACATTTATATGTTACTCTCAACAGGAAGGGTTGCCTTTTCACATTGCACAACTTGCAAAGCTCAGTTTCACCTTCATTTCGTTGAGCTAAGTGCCATATCCTGGCCCAAGATAAAATTCAGGCTATTTGTTGCAAGGGATGTTTTCCTTGTCTTTCTGGCTATACAAATGGTGAGAATTCCTATTATAATCATGCTTTCTCATTATATTATCCATCATCAGTTGTAAATACATTTCCTTTACTTTTGAACCTCAAAAATCTTAGTTGTAAGTTACTATGGTGTCATCCCCTCTTGTAGGGTGATTAGACTTTCTTATTTAATAAACGAGATCATGATTTTCAGGCTGCTTTTAAAGCAAATTTAGTATATGGGATACTCCTTCAAGCATCTAGCCAATTTTAGTTAAAACTCATTTAAGTTTTGTTCATTCCTTCCATTTCAATGGTAAAATCATATCAAGCAATCATGATCCTGAATCTAATTTGTTTTCTCTTCTTATTGTTGTATGTTTTCACATAGTTAACACATAAGAATAAGATTTGTTGAAATCTCATTCGATACCACTAATCTGCTCTAATCTTGTATAGAGTTGGATATTCTTTTTTCTCCACAGGACCTGGTTTATTATAACAGGCATTTTATGGTACTACTGTCTAAAGTTTTTAAATCACAATGCCGCTTTCGTAGTTCTAATCTCCTGTGGTACTTTAAAGATGATAACGAATTCCTAAGTTTACTTCACCTAAGATTTCATAACTCTTGAACTTGTTCACTGACTCTGTTATAGAAATTCTGATGTTGATAAAATCATTATCAGTTATATTTTGTAATAACTAAGAAAAGACGTGAATGCCATACATGTAAACTTGAGGTTCAGCTTACCTGGGAATCAGTTCAACGTCATCATAATGTGTAAATGTAGCTACTTTTTATATCTCTTACTACTACTGGCCTATTTTAACTAATCAGACAAGTCACTCATACAGGCGATTGGGCTGATTGGAGGTATAGCATACATGTTCGATAAGGATGGATCTTACAGAATTTCTTTTATCGACAACTTGGACCGTATTTTGTCAATACAGCCTATACCATTCTACTACTGCATGGGTATGTTTTCTCTTATAAGATAGAAAAGGAAAAGGGGAAGTTACTATAGTTATGAACACCCCCACCCCACAACACAACCATTTCTGCTGAATATAGTAGAAAAGTTAAAATTTCATGAGGTTATTTCTAAGAACGTCCATGTTCGTGGTTATGGTTAGTTGTGAAATGTGCCCATGCATGCGTTATTATGGGAATACCATTGGATATGGAATTGATTTGAATTGTACTGATGTAAGAAAACTGTTACATCAACGTAATAACATTCATTTTCCTTCTAGTATCTTGATGTAGGATCATGCCCTTTTTCTTTAAACACCAATATGATTCCTGAGAAAACATGTAAAACGTTAGTGATGATCATTAGATTTAGGCAAATAATCTAGCCACACAGTTGGTGCATCCTCAAGAGAAAATATTTCTCTGCTTTAATACTGTGTTTGTGATTCTAGATCCTAACCATTATATTTACTTTTTTTACCCATGAACAGACACATGTCATGTCTTTAAAGTCTTTGATGTAACCACAATTAGTTTGTCTGTTCATAAAAAAAGAACTCTATTGGGATGGAGTAAAGGCCCGACCTGCCTATTTTACAACCCCTAGGATGTAGAAACTTATATATAATGGAAGTTGAAACTACTTTAGTGTACCTTCTTTTATCAATCATATTGGAATAGTTTATCAGAACTGGTTTTTTAAGTTTATAATTTGCTGGTCTTTTGCAACTTTGTTAAATGTGTCAGGTTTGAATTTGTGTCTGTGGCTGTTATGATGAAGTTTTTGTTATTGAACAGGCGTTCTTGCCTTCATTATGATGGTTGGGTTTTTCGGGCTCGTATTCATTGTATATCTTGTGCCAATGATCCGCGTGTAGCTGGCTGCCAGAATTTCTGTTTCGGGTGGGGAATACTGGACTGTTTTCCTAGCTCAGTGGAAGTATGTGCTGCTCTGGTTATCATTATGTTGGTTATATTTCTCATCCTTGGATTCGCCTATGGCTTTCTTGCTGCTACCATGGTTATTCAGCGAATTTGGCAGAAACATTACCATATTCTCACTAAAAAGAACTCACAAAGGTACCCATCATTTTCTTAGTTCGCATAACGGTCCCTACAAGGTAATGGTGGTCTTTCGCTCTATTTATAACAGCCAAACAGGTAAAAATAAGATATATATCAACTAAAAGGGAAATGGGACAAATAGGCCGAGAGTCACTAAAAGTTAGAATTTTGAGCTCTATAATGTTTCTCAACACTTATTCTCCATGACTAACGTTATTCACGAAAGAAACTTAAATGGTCTGTGTAACACTTATCCTATCATGTAGGAGTATGTGGTGGCGGATCTTCATGGAAATTACACCCGTCCAGAGCTGGCTCAAGAGCATGTCGACCGCCTGATCATGCTCAAGCTTATGTAAGCTTCCCAAAGAAATGCATGTCGAATAGCAGCTCGCCCGATATAAATAAAAGTAAAAGTAAAAGTAGTCAAGTCTCTTTGTTTCAAAGTTTAAGTACTGTTGCTTGTGTGAAGATGTATAGGTCGAGTCTTGTTAAAACATTGAATGATGAAGTCGAAGTCGTCTGTCTTGTTATATATGGTACTTTATAGTTGTTTATATGTGTTTGTGGTTTTAATATTTGCCTTATCTTGTCATTGTTGTATTGTTGTTTGTGTTTGTTGATTTTGTTCATGTGATATAATCATTAGTAATGTTTTACTCATGATCATAGTAAGAAATACCCTCCATTAGATATTAATAAAAAGATTATTACGAGATTAACTGAGATGACTGATGGTGATATCTTAGAGTTTCACCATCTTGTTAATTCGATTGGTTGTCTGTCCGACTAGAATCACTAACAATATCAAATGATCACCGTCTCTAACTACTTCTATTTCATCTACTTCGGCCCCTTTGTTGTTTACTACCTTTGATGCCAAAAAACCATACTTCTTCACACCAATCTCCAACAATTCCTGGAAGCTTCTCGGTAACAAGACAAGTTTCCCTTCAACGTCTCCTTTCTCGGGGCAACTTACAACCACTCTACCGGAGTTTTCCCTCCTACCAACTTCAAGTATGCTCATTGGCCTCGGCGACACCAAGTCGATGCTATTCTCACCCTCTCGAGCATTTGACATTATCCCAAAAAGTGAGTTATGGAAATTATCACCTCTACGTCTTGGGCGTGACCGGCTCCAAGACCCATCATCCGCATCTTGAGGACCGGAGCGGGCATAGCCGGCTCGCTTTTAAACCTTCCAAGAAATTTCACGCGTGCAGAATCACGAGAACGTTTCTTCTCAGGGGTTGGCACGACCTCAGGGATCGACACTAGTGGTGGTGGTCTGGTGAACTGGTGGTCATCGGGTAATTTGAAGGATTGGAATAGAGTTATTATGTCTTCGTGTCCTTGTTGGACAGCCAAGTCCCGGGGTGTCCAGCCATGATAATCTTGTTGGTCAATGTTGGCACCTTGGTCTAGTAGATATTTCACCATCTCGATGTTGCCTTCACAGACTGCAATGTGAAGAGCCGTTGATCCATCGTTTCTGGCACGAGTGACGTCTCCTCCATAACGAGTGATTTGTTTGAGCAAATTTAAGTTGTTCTGCTCGGCTGCAATGCAAGAGAACTGGCCTACATCACCTGATGATAGGGTGGCACCGTTATCCGCCAAAAGCCTGATTACTCTTTCATGGTTACCCAATATAGCTTCCCATAATGGAACGTACCCTTCTGAATCTGCATAGGTCAATTTACAACAACTTGTTAACCTGAGAAATCATTAATAATGTAAACAGAGTACCATGTCAAATATGGTTAAATCACACTATTGATGAACACATATTTCATCATACCGATACATAGAATCTATCGGCTTTGACGGACCTTAATGACTTGTTCCAAGTGGAATGAACATTAGCCTTTCAACTAACCACAATAAGAAAAAGAAAGTACCTTTGCAATTGGGGTCTGCTCCATAATCTAGCAGTAAAAGCACACAGTTCTCACTTCCTTGTGATGCTGCAATGTGCTGAGAATAACACAAAACACACAGAAAATCAAGTTAGGGTATATGTTAACATAGCTTTGATAAAACTGCGTTGGGCGTGTGCATACCAAAGCGGTTCTTCCATTGTTGTCTGATTCATTTGGATCAAGACCTTTCTTTAATAACTTTTGCAACAAAAGGTCATCTCCTCTACGTGCAGCAAAGCACAGACTTAGGGGAAGTCCATCCTCCCACGAGCCAGCATATTCTCCGTCTCCATCAACACGCCTTCCATAAGTGGATCGTGTAAGCTTTTCAAATGCTGCAAAAGAAGACAGTGTTTAGATTACTAATCTCTGAATGACTAAATACTCCCTCTTCCATGACTTAAAACAAACCTTGAGGAGATTATCCATGATCACAGTCCCATCGCCGACGTGGGTTTGAACGATGTTCAAGAATGTGGTACGGTTCAGCCTTAATAACTGGCTTAATCTTTTGGTACGAACTGTGAATAGTTGAGGTCTATAACAAAGAACCCCTATCTCACCACAAAGATCACCAGGTCTTGCTTCCCCTACAACCTGTTCAACCCCATTTTTCATAACGAGCAGTTCCTGATCAAATTATTAAAAAAAACATTAGAGGATATCATAATGTTTATTAGGCGATTGGAATAAATATGAAATTCAGCACTCACCACTGCTCCTGTAACAAGTAAGTAGAAATCTGTAGGTGCTTCATTCTGCAAAATAACATCTTCCTTTGGAGGAAAGTATTCAGCTTTCATTTCGGAGACCTTCAAACATATTCATTCAAAAGTAATTAGTTTGAAGCTGAGATGGCAGTTTTAACAAATATACTTGTTTGTAAGGGTAAGTGATGGAAGATACCAGCTGAAAGAGCACGTCGTTGGACACACCTTGAAACAAGTAGGCTTTGTCTAGAAGCGAATAAAACAGTAATGAGAAATGCTTGAGCGATGGCTTTCGGAAGCGAATCATAGTCTCTTGTTGTTGAAGGCCCTCTGAATCAGTTCTAACTTTAAACACAGATGTGCAAGCATCTGATCTTGCAACCGAACAGGCAACTGATTCCTATGGGCAAAACTCGAGGCTGCTTGAATGGTATCCCTCTATAAAAGTGAAGTACAACCATTAAAACAAGTCATCACATATATATAAGAACAAAACCAAGACTCTAGACGAGATTACTCACAAATTGTCTTGTTTTACTGGTACCATGGACAACCAAATTGGTCATATTTCCAATCAGATATGACGTCAATCCGAGGTTGAAAAGCATGTAGCATATGACAAATATCATCTCGCGTCTATTTTGAGCATGCAAATCACCATAGCCCACGGTCGTGAGAGTTGTGATCGACCAATACATAGATGTTACGTAACGAGCCCCCAAGCTCTCGTCCTTGAAATCCGTATTTTCATACCCAATCCATGTCCTACCCGGGTTATCAATTTGCAGCAAGATAATAGTAGAAACAGCCAGCACAGTGTACCGCAAAGATGGTAACCTATGATTATCATATGTTAGACAATATTAGTTCAGCAACCTCACAATTGCAAACAGGCTACATATTGTTTCTACTATGTAATTGTAACACTAACAGAGAATCATGTATAGGTTGAATTTTTGACACAATACAAAAGATTGAAAGACAAATAGTTATTAGAATTATGGTTTATATGTACTGTTTCACGCATGTTTGTATTTTTCATCACAAATATGAAATTTTAGAGTATTAACATATAGGAAAGAACAAAATATCTTTTCCGGTTTAAATGGGTCTTGTTCATTGGCGGAGGATAGTGGAGGCCGGTGGGCCGCCGCCCCCCCTCTTTTTTCGTCGGTAATGTTAATTTTAATCCGGTAGTGTAAATTTTTGGCCCGTTAGTGTAAATTTTTATATAAATATCGAGTTCGCCTCCCTTAAAAAAATAAATTCGCCCCGCCCCCTTAAGTGAATGTCCAAGCTCCATCACTGTCTTGTTCATGTCAACCTATGGAACTTGTTATGCGTCTTACATGATTTTCATCATCGCTAGACCTGGGAACACAGCTGTTTAAGACCATTCACATATAATTTGACTTACAAAAATAAGCTTGGCGCATCGAACCCAAAAATAATTGAAGTTCCTATCTTTTTCCAATCTGTCCCAAAAGAAAAGAAATTAAGTCAGAAAATGAACATATATATCTAAATTACCGCTTATGCATAAATCTAGAGGTGGTGTACATAACGGTTCAAAACAAGTTTGTGTAAAAAAAAACGAAAAGAAAAAAGGGTGGTTTTAGGTGACTACTAACTAAGACACACCTTTGTACAACAATGTTAAATTTTTTTTATAAATAATATGTTAGTGTGATTACAAAAATTTCATAAGAGCATTCACAGCTCGTTCTCTATATATCTGTGAGTGCATTCTCTATAATATAGAGAATGTTATAAGTGGTTCTGAGTGGAGGATAAAGAACATATTACTGTTCATCTGTATATTTGGTAAAATATGTTCATCTCTATTAATTTTTTAATATTTGTTAAAAGTGGTTGTGAGTGAAGAAGAGAGAAATGTAATGATAAAGTTATAAAATATTATTTAATTGAAAAACGGAAAGAAAAAAGTAATGATTTTTAATGTAATTATAGAAATGAATATGAAAAAGTGGGTTGTGAATTCTCTAACAGAGGCTTTTAAGCATATTAGGAATACACCTTTAGGTCACTTTCTACTCGTTCCACTCATTTAACTTTTTAACTTTTTCGTGAGGGATAAAAGTATGTTGAGGTCGACTCATTCACTGTCGAATTGAGACCTTCAGTCAAACCAATGGAAGTTGTACCTGGCAAACAACGAGCTAACTCTACGCAAAACGCCACAATCTAAACATGTTGAACAATCATACGATTGCAAAGATCCAGCGGATATCTTGGTGGCGAGTTCAGAAGGATTGTGGGAGACGACATCGAATACCAACCAAGTGCTTGTATACCTCCAAGCAATCTGTTTTGGGGTGTCCACAAGAAGATAGGTAGTTTATCAAGGTAAGCTACGAAGAACGTAAGGATGATATCAATGGCAAAGAACCCGTTGACAATGTTGTCAATGATTGATAGCGGTCTCTCTGGCCTTTCCAGGAAACCAAATTCAAATGGGGACACCCATGCAGTATACAACACCAAAGCAACTAGATACGTCTCCCATGCCCTGCAAAGTTTATTCAGATAATCACAAACTAAGTGATAAACAAATAAAAAAAAGAAGAAAAAAAAAGAAAAATCTTCTAGAATTCCGAAAAGATTCACTATAGGTAATTAAGGACACGTTCTAGCAAATTCATTCTTTTCTTTTAAAAAGAGTCAAAATTAGACGCAAAAGAACAAATACTCATTTCTTTTTCAATTAATTGTCATATTCTAATATTAAATGCCAAAATATTGTTTTCAGTTTCAAAATTAGGCAGTATTGTGAAAAGGGTAAAAAGAATATAAATTCTATGCATATGTGATAAATATTCTTGGAGACAGCACCATTCAAAACCAACCACGATTCCAAATGCTTCTTGTGAATTTTGATGACCAAAGTCAATCGAATCTGTAATTATCTCCGTCCAAATCACTCCTGTCATCTTATTCTACTTGAGATTTTTTTTTCATTGAAATTCCTTTTCTATTTAAGAATTGATATCATCCGTCTAAGTTCATACAGTAGAAATACGCTAATCACCTAAACACTTGCTTCGATTATTCTAAATTTGATACACAATTTACGTATCTATGACTATACCGAGAAAAAACATTATTCTCTAGTTAGAATTGATTTTTTATTAATATGTACCCTTATGGCCTGTAACCAAATAAAAATAAAAAAAAGACATAATAAATATAAAATATTGACCAAAGGGACTTTGCAAGTGTGTTGCATAACGTCCCTCCCGTGAGAATATGAGAGGGAAGCTCAAAGTCTCGTCGTAAACATATGATGTAAATTCAAGAGTACATTTAAATCTTATTTGAGTTTGACGTCAAAAATATGTAAAATGTCTGTACGGAATTATACTTTTTGTATATCTAACTTTTGATGATAAAACAGATAACCCTGAACGGAGTGGTGCTCAAGGATTTAAAAATAATTGTTTTCAACTTGCAGCACGAATTTGTTGAGATGATGTTCAAGAATCATCAAGATTCTGAAGGAAAAAAACAATAATTAAAATATTTCTGTAATTTCTGAGACTCTAAGAATCAATAGGCCCAATCGTCTTCGATAAACAGAACAGAATAATATATTTAAGAAAATTAATAATTCAGAAACATGAAGTTCTTCTTTCTACGTGTTGCGAGTCTGATAATCTTCTTAAAATCGAACTGTAAAATTGACGATAAATCACCGCCTTATTAGAACTTGTGTCAATGGCGGTCTCACCAAATTCCACAATCACGAAGCTTCCAATACCGAACAATTTCTTCTTCCAGTTCAATTCAACAGAAATCAATCAACAAATTTATAACTATACCACATCAAACCTAACGTCATACATATAATCGACTGCAATTAATTTAAACCTATACAATCACACAACACACATGAATACCTGTAACGGCGATCGTAAGGGGAGATGATGAAGTTCCGAAGTTTGACACGACGGTTGCTGGTGGCCGCGAGCGGCGGTAGGATTCCGGTGGTGAGACTGTATTGGCTTCCTTCTCTAGACATCTGTTCGAGCTCTTCAGCACCGCCACACATTGAAACCCTAAAAACTCCATTCTTCTTCTGAAGATTATTATTAGGATTGTTTATTATTATTGTTATTCTGAGTGCTAAAATATCCGCCATTTTTAAGCTGATGATGATGGTCTCCTTGTTATTCGTAAGTGTGCGTATATATAGTGATGGTATAGATTAACGCAAATTGATCTGTGTGGGTCCCCGTGCCACGAGACTCTTCTTATTATTTGCTTACCCGGTGACTTCCGATGTCGATTTTATATAACAATATAACATATGGTCCTTCTAATATATCATAACTTTGGTTTTAGTATTTAGTTTTCTAGTAAAGAGCTGTATAATCGAAATCTCTTTCGGTCAGGCAAGGTTAGAGTATCTCGGGCATGGGTGAGCAATGAAGGTATAGCGAATTACTGGACTCTATGGATGGAAGTAGAGGCGTAGAGCCCTCCAACTCAAGCACGAAGTTAATGAATTGTTAAGGTCAGTCGGTTTAATGGTTTGGATTGTGCTTTGATTTTGTTGTTTAAGGTTCAACATGCGTTTAGAAACTGCACCAGTTGTGTAATCATTGAACTGGAAGGTTGATTAACTTTTTGTTATTTTTGTTTTGTAGATTGTGAATTTATGTATGTGTATTATATTGATGGACCATTTTTAAAGTTTAGTATAGATGAATTATTAAGAAAAAATAAATTCCAGACATTGACCTTTAAAACAAGACATCAGACTATTAAAAGAAATTGTACGGGCTAGTTGGTTCGGTTTGGCAGACTAAACCGATCAAATCAATTGGTTTGGCATTTTCCAATATCGTCGTTGGAGATCTGGTACGGAATTTGCAAGCTGATCTGGACCGTGAAAACTGGGAGGATAAAATTAAATTTCGTTTTAGGAATTAAATGTATATACTAAACTATAAAATTATGTTTGCAAAGTGTGAAGTTTTCAAATGGGTACTTTTGTAATTCACTTAAAGTTGTTGTAACATGAGTTATTCTCAATATTAACAAGCATATTTAGTTTCCTACGTTTTAAATACCTTTAATTAAAGTATCCGTTTCACAACTTCTCCTTGCAGATAATATTCTCACGTTAACAGGAATTTGATTATTATTAAACTTTTCCTTATTAAAATTAGGAAACTTTTAATTATTAAAATTAAAAGGCTTCTCCCTATTAATAAAGTATATTAATATGTTGTTGATAATAAAAAATTAGTTTTAACCTCGCACTACGCGACGAGAGCTTAATATTTTTTGAACACTTGCGTTGTGGTGTGACCACCTGTACATCGTGTTTGCACACTTTGTTACATACGTTAGCTATGGATATTAAAACACTTAGGTACAAGGAGAAACATATTAAAACAATATTATGCATCGCACGTCGTGAAAAATAATTTTATAAAAGTAATTTAACTGAAAGACTTGCACGTTGTGGCGAAGGCGTACGATGACATTAGTGTGGTTAATGACACGTTTATAAACTCCGTTACATGTGTGTTGCCTAACGATTAAATAAAAAAGTTAAGTAAAATAAAAATTAGATAAATAAAGAAAAGGATAATTTATTTTAATATGGAAATATAAGAAAAACAGCCCAAGAGGAGAGGCATTAAGAAAGCCAAACAAGAAAAAGAATGTTCCAAGCAAGATTCGAACCCGGTTTCACAAAGGCAATATTGGCCGATAGTAATCCATACTATTAATTTGCCTAGTAACACTCCCAACTTTTACTTTTATTACCAACAACAATCATAATGATAAATTTTAATTTTTCACGTTTGATCCTTTCTCTTATATATGCTATTCTCTTTTCTAAACGTTCATAACTTGTTTATGCGTTGTTTTTTTTTTAAAAAAAACAGTATTACTACAAAATCAACCATATGTTTATTTATCTTTCTAACGAGTATTATAGTTATATACTAAGTATTATTAAAAATTGGGTTTTTTATGGTGTTTCTTTGGGTGTTCATTAAATGAGCGTTTTATTGTATTTTTAAACTATACAATTTTATGGTATTTTTAAGCTATGTGATTTATAGTGTTTTTGAACTATGTATTTTATGGTATTTGGACAAAACAGTTTATGTGTTTTTGAATTAGACAATTTCATGGTATTTTCGAACTAAATGATTTTATAGTGTTTGTATTTAAGTAATTTTTATTGTGTATTCAACTGTAAGTCACTAACAAACTAGTATGTTTTATATAAATTGCAGAGTTTTTATGACATTGATGACTGTCGCAAGAGATATAATGGATCGGCTTGGTCACCTTCTTTGAAAGTTTAGAAGAAAAGTGCATGCGGATACATACTACCCAACCTAGGTAACCCGACGAAATTTGCAAGGATTCCTCGGTGTTATCATACATTGGTGAATCAAGCAGACTGGGAAAGTTCATAATGTACACACAATTAGCCACGCCATCTTCCATTTGTTTTCTGTAGGACCGGTGAAGGGTGGTCAATGCAACAGTTTCACAAGGTGGAGAGATATGAAACACTTAGCAGATCAAATAGGGAACCGGTTAGATGATACAAAGAACACAAGTAAAAGAGCAAGACACAGAACACTCAAATATGATTTTCAAGAATGATGTATATGCTCTCAAGTTCTTACAAGTGTTACAAGCATATATAAAGATACAGTACTTGAAACACTTTATACTACATCCTACAGCCGTCAATACTTTTTTGAAGGTCAGTTGGATACACTAATCTAGACAACAAGATCAATGTAGAGTCAAAAGGCAGGTTGTCTTTTGACTAATGACTATGACATGTCATAGCTCACATCCTTATCTATTACAAAAAGGATAAAAGGACATAGTTGGAAAGTTACAGACAAAAGACCTTAATCTATAGTTGACAAAAGCATGGAACTTTTCACCAACTCATATAAGTTGGTGATTTTCAGAGTGGCAGCGGAAGTGGTTCAGCTTTTGTCAAATGGTGATTCAGAGAAAGCATGTCTTCTCTGTCTTCGAAAGAAATCAGTCTTTGGCTTCGAAGACTTTGTCTTTGAAGCTTCGAAAGACTTCATCTTTGGCTTTGGAGATATGGTCTTTTGGCTTCAAAATATTTGATACTTAACATAATTCATGAGTTGTATCAAATCTCCTGAAGTAGCTTCCAGGTACTTCAGTTTTGCATGCTGAGAGATCTTGGTTGTTTTTTTATTGCATCAGACTCTAAGAGTATTCCTTAAATTTTGTTTATGTGTGACGGAGTGATAAAAATTATCTTGGGTAAATTAAATGTGTGTGACAAAAGATGACACAATACCACACTTAAAAGCACAAATTTCATGTGTTTTACACAAATATAGTCACACCATCTTCCCTTTGTTTCTTTTTGTGATGGTTTATAGAAAATGTCTTGAGTAAAAAAAATGTGTGTGACCAAAGGTTGCAAATAGCCCACACTTAAAAGCATAAAATTCATGTCGCTTTACAAAATTCGTTTATGTGTCTAAAAACCATTTTTAGTTACACCTAGTTTAGATGCATGTGACTATATAAATAGAAACGATCACACCTAGAGTAAGCACATGTAGCCATTACTAGACTATAGCCACACAAACAATTACAAAATTGGTTTGAGTGTCTAGAAATAACTTTTCGCCACACTTATTATGTAATTTAAGTGTTTATACAAACTAAACTACCACACTATTTTCAATTCATGTGGCCATTGTTGCTCTATAGCCACACTTATTAGGATAAAATGGTCGTTTACAACCACCTTTTGTCAAGGTATTTTTATATAACTGTGGATAAAACAAACTTTTTTTTTTGTTAAGTTTTTTTAAATTTATGTAACCGTTGCTACCATTTAGCCACATTGATAGAATATTTATGTGATTTTCGCTACCTTTTAGCCACACTTATTGGATAAATGTTGATTGTAGTAGCTTTTTTACCACGGGTGTTT
>JACCIY010001601.1:0-54957 GCA_025506505.1 Flaveria sonorensis
AATATGTAATTTAATGCCTCCTTTTACACTCTATAAAATTGTCTTTTCTTATTCTTTCTATAACAATTTCTCACTAAAAAAATCACCATGGCACCAAAACAAAAATACCCTAATCTCGCATGCCTGGTTACCCACAACATCCACCAATTTGTGGCATGCCAATGCAGTGGAGCCTGTTCGTTTCATATTACAAATTAGGAAGCGGATTTCTGTATTGCAAGTTATGTATACTAATCGACCCACTTCCCAACCCGATGCCACACGACGATGAATATAAAGAAGATTAACAAGAGCTCAAAAACTTATATGTTATTTAACCCTTAGCTTTTTTAACTAGTAATTTCTATGTAATTTATTTGGTTTAAATGAATGTTTTTTAATTTGTTGTCATATATTTTTATTATAAATGTAGTGGGTTCAAATGGATCAAAAGATAAACCCCATTCATTTAAGTTCAAATGGGTTCAAGAATATCATTTGATGTGATATGCATTGATTGGCGTCTGGTAGTGGGTTCAAACGGTTCAAAAAGATAAACCCCATTCAATATACAGTACCATAGTTTGTATAACACGTCTAATAGAAAAAGGAAGCAGCAGTGAGAAGCAAAGAAAGAAAACAATAACGACAAGAAGCAAGAATAAATGAAAGAAGGAGAAGCACGATCTAGTGAATTAGGATTAGTGAGAATATTATAAATTAATCCTAATTAGTTTGAATGAAAAAAATGAAGAAAAATTACAGGACTAAATTGAAAGAACGGTAAAAGTTAATTTTGATTTTGAATGGGTGAATCTTCTTGCAGTGCAAATTAGGAAGAATTATACTTTTGATATTATTATATTGCGTTTTATCTTATTATTGTTTTGTATGTGGTATGAATATAATATTTGTTACTTTGATTGGTAACTTATAGTAAGTTAAAAGATTTTTTTTTATAAAAGACCAATGTTCAAACTTCAAATCCTGAAACGTGGTGAATCATATAGTGCAGGAGTACGAATAGATGTGTATGAGTCGTTATTTTAAAAAATAAGTATGATATTTGTTAATTTATTTTAGTAGGTTATGTAGCTTAGAGATAAGTTTCAATCTATAAATATAGAGGCTGGGGTCACACATTCAGCATAAGAAATATAAGTATTCGAGAAAGTTTTTGTAGTGATTGGCTTTTTCATATTTTTTGTGTCATCACATCTGGGCAAACATTTTGCAAGTTTGCAACACAAGTACCAAAATATATATTTTGATGTGAAAAGGTATACTTTTTGAAAGTGGTTTTTTAGGAGTATTTTAAGTAGTATAGTCCCCTCTCATAACAAAGCCATAAGCCATTCTTTGACTGCTTACGGTTCACCATAATTGATTCATAGGACACCCACGATGGCGACAATTCACCTCTACTTGCCTTTTTTCCCTATAAAATACAACAATATTTTTTATTATTTCTGTAAACCAATATTGTTTAATTATTTTTTATATTAATCTGCTAGTACTGTACTACTGTCGTAGTTGTATATATCAAATAATAATAGAGAAATTTAGTTATTTGGCCTGTAAATTACCATATAGTAAACGTGAATTTGCACGTGAATATTACAAAGATAATTTAGATTTATACAAGTCTTTAAAACAAGATCTATGAGATAATGCGTGGATGGTGGCAGAGACGTATATAGATACTAGCTAATTGGTACTGTTTGAATATCGAATCCAGGTGCCACAAGAAATATATGATAAAGATTTTGCGTAATTTGTCATTTAAAACAAAATGGTCGATGAACAAAAACTTTGAGAACATATGTCGATGCATTGATACGTCAAAATCATCATCAAAGTGATATGGTTAATTGATTTCACCGAGAAGAGCATGTCATAACAGACTTGCATTCAATATCAAGAATTTATCTCGGATTTGACCTTAAGTTTGAATTTGAATGAATTTTATAAAAACTTTTCTAACTTTTATTTATTTCTTAGGAACCATAAATGTTAATATAGTGAGTCGAGCTTGAATCAAACATGTTTTATGTACCATTATTATATATGTTTTTTTTGAGCTATTTAACTGAAAGATCTAGTGAAGCATTCAAACAGGTAAAACAAGAAAGAAAATCATGAAAACAATGGTGGTTCAAACACATTTATGATTTTTTTAAAAATATTTTCTTAATTAAGATTAAGATATTCTATAGAATCCTACTTTGTGTATGGCTCCATCACTATAAAGTCGTTAGATCGAGTCCAGTTGGGCAGACATTAGCAATATCTTGAACAAGCTATTATAAAAATGAGTTTTGATAACCGAATAGAAAGACTTGACCGTATGGGCTCTCATGTAGGATAGGTTTTTTACTTTTCTTGAACGGTAAACCACCCATCCTATCAAAATCTAACTAATGTTCACTACGTAGGACCCGAACCAGTATCAAATTGATATGGTTAAACATCAAGTGTCATTACGCCAAAAACCTCGGGTGGTGTTTAAACATAAAATGACGATACTTATGGAGTCGTTAATGGCTAGTGGTTAATTTACCACAAAGGTAAGATAAAAATCATTTTGGGAACACCTTTAAATATATCTTTTGTAACAAAATCCTTAAAGTTATAATTATGAGTTTGATTAAAACATGTTAAGCACTAAAGTAATACAAACAAAATATTGTTAAACTTGACAGTCGTTGTTTTACCTATCAAGGATAATTAAGAAACAATATATGCCAATTTTGTGTTAGTTGTTACTTAAGAATAACTAATTACTATCTTATAAATAAAATAAATCCGGACACTTGTCACCATTCTAAACAATATAATAATTTTATTTTCTCGCCTTTCTCTACTCTTAATTATAAAATCATAATAGCTATTTATTAATTATAACTATCCATAATTAAAATTTCAATATGTTAACTTTAAAATTTCAAAATTGTTAATACATGCTTTTATTCAATCCGTATAACACACAATATTTAATACGCAACTGTTTATATTATTAACCATACAACGGTAAATTTATTTAATCCGTGTATTACACGGATTGTAACTTAGTAAAATAAATAAAGTATAAAAAAATTCACACATGCAATATATGGTGACTTTTTCACTCTAAATCATTTAAGTTTATGTTTACTGTAAAATCAGTTGGCTTTGAATAAGTGTTTTTGATATTGTATAAAGTAAAATAATTTAAACTAAGTGATGTAAATGTAACATATATAAATTTTGATTACAGTTTATGAATTTATTTTTCAATTTGATTTAAATTGAACAATTATAAACTTAGTTATTAGTTTTGTGAACTTTTATTTTTCCTTATATATTACCTTCTAATTCAATATAAATTTTAAAAAAGATAATTATTAAATAGTAATTAAGATTCATGTATGTTTTATATATTTAATATAATTTTAAGAGTTAACATTATATAAAATTTTGCTTACCATATTAATACACATTTAAATTGCATTGCGTGTTTTTTTTCAAAAAGATAACTTTAGTTAGAAACCTTGGAACACAAAAATAACTGAACTAGTCACTTTTTTAACATCAAATTTTATTACGAACACACCTGCCACTAGATGCTAAGACGGTTCCACCAATACACCATTTATTACACTGGAAAATTTGAAACACACCTATCTACTGCTTATATGCATGTTAGGAATGTCTTCAAACATGCACGTTAACGAAATAAATAATGTTACTACCCATTAATTAAACACAGAGAATATTGGTTTTTACAACCATCTACTCAAATAAAGGGGAAAAGAAAACAAAAAGTTTTCCTTTTAACTAGCGTTACATATACAACACTCCAGAACCCTAGCTAAGCAGTTCAGCTGTCAATAGTCAAACGGTATGATCATTCATTTTGCTAGATTTTTTAACCCAAAACATTGATCTTTGATCTTCATGGTCAAAATAACACAGGGAAAACATCATTTTTAACATAAAATGTCAGTAATTCTGTCATACAACCATTTTGTTGTACTGTAAGTGGAGCCGGAGCCGGTATATGTGAAGCTTTTACAGGGGATGTCGGATGTGAAATCTTTGCTGTGGGAATCCTGATGATGCTGCAGGACTACTCGCATACATTTGTTGTGAAGACGGATCACTTTCTACGCCGTATGCGGTGCTGCTAGCGAACTGCGTCTGCAAGTTGATGTAA
Organism: Flaveria sonorensis; assembly: GCA_025506505.1. Classification (NCBI taxonomy): domain Eukaryota; kingdom Viridiplantae; phylum Streptophyta; class Magnoliopsida; order Asterales; family Asteraceae; genus Flaveria; species Flaveria sonorensis. The sequence goes on from JACCIY010001601.1 coordinate 4,175, forward strand.
AGTCCAACCATTATAACTCTTAACTATCATTGTGAACACAACATTAATTGAAAAAAGAGATAGATAAAGTGACTCACTTGATGACTCATTGAGTTGAAAGCAGTCTGGTTGAAGGCATGAAGCATGTAGGGGTCAGCGGGTCGCATAAATGGCGCGTATCCGCGTGCTTCATTGACGCCCATCATAGATGGTGCAGGCGATTGATGGTGAGTCTGGTTCACAAGCTGGAACGTCTGCATTTCGTTATATCCATCTCTTCTCCCTCCATCAAACCAAGCCGACGCCTTTTAAAAGTTAAACCGTAAATTATTAGATGTAGCATAATATGTGAGTAAATCTTCTATCTATAATAACTTTAACATTTCATGTCAACTTTGTTAGGTATTTAGAAGTAATTAAAACATACCAGGGTCGACTATGTCCAAAATGGATCGAGTTAGAATGGTGACCCGATGATGCGATTGTCGGCTATTACCAAAGTCTATGTTTTGTGGCCTGTTTGAGGCTGAACTTCCCCCTAGGCTTAAATCCAGATTATGATCAGACGATTTGTTGTTGCTCTTCGAACATTCTAAGATGAAAGAAAATAACACAGTTCATTTTAAAACCAATAATATGTTTAGAATCATGAAAACTATATAATTAACTATTGATGATATAAATATGTTACCTGTTGAGTTGAGCTCATTTTCGTAAATACTTGGATCAAAATTTGTAACAGCATCCTTCCCATTGCATTTAAGTGCAGCTTTATCATAAGCCCTAAAAAGAGAAAAGTAAAAACATTATTTTCCACTTAAACCCCTTGAATATCAAGATTTGACAGTTAAGTTCCCTCAAGAAAGAAGATATTTACCTGGCGGCTTCAACTTCAGTGTCAAAAAGACCCAGATACACATACCTGTTAAAAAATCCCAAATTTGTCATATGACATAATTAATTGAACTAACCCAAAAAAGGAAAAAAATAGTTCCAAATCCAATGTGTCTTGTTTCTTGATCTTTTGATAACTTGATGGATAATCTTACCCATATACCTACTCCCTAATCATAAATTTAAATAAAAACTCTCCTTTTTAAACTCCATAAGCCACTCACAAAATATCTATCATCACCACATATAAATATGTAACCCGCTTTTACAGTTTTCTACTTAAAATTTGTTTTGTATTACCCGTACTCATGTTTGTAATGTATTTTTACGCGGGTCATAAATACGTACTTTTTCCCCAAGAATTGGCCCAATCGAGCTTCCCATCGACCGCATTTATGCAAAGTAACACCACGATATTTCGAACTGCCTCGTGGAAAACCGCTACTTTGTCTACGAAGTACATGTACAAACTCTTCCTTTGATAAACTGTTCATCTGTTGTTTCAAAACAACATATCATCAAAACCCAAATTAAAACAAAACACCAGAGCATACATTATACACTATTTTTTGTTTTTGTGTTTGTATTTTGTCTGCGAAACAACAAAGGTGTTTCAAGATAAGGCTGCAACACCACTATTCAAGATAAGGTGAAATCTCACTTACAAAACATCTTTTTATTCTCTCTCCTTAAAAAGACCACCAAGAACACACACAGAAAACACACACACCTGTTTTAGGTCATCTTCATAGTCTTCAAGAGTGAAGTTTATGTCAGCCTCCACACCACGAAACTTGATCGCTGCCCTATCATAAGCACTGCATCCGTAGTGATATATTCCTTTAGATAATATTATTTGTTACATTTAATGTTTCAATTAGTTAATTACTTAAGTTATTGTGTACTCACCGTGCAGCTGCATGTGCTGTGTCAAATCCACCTATTGTAAATAAATAAATACATAATTTTTTTAATTAGTTAATTACTGAAGTTTATTATGTGTTACATATAATCTTGAAAATGATCTTGAAATAAATAAAACTTGGGGAAAATGTAGCATACCAAGATAAACCTGCTTCCCACAATCCCTGAATATTAAAACAAGATTTAGTTAGGCTCAAAGAGACAAATATTATACAGAAAGATGGCTGTATTTCATAAACCAAAAAGAAAAAAACCAATAATAATGTTGTTTTCATTATAAAAAAAATAGTATAAATGGCTGTAAAATATAATAATAATAATATAATAATAATAATAATAATAATAATAAATAATAATAATAATAATAATAATAATATAATAATAATAATAATAATGATGCTGCATCGGGAATGGAAGAATATTGAGAATAAATAATGCAGAAAAAAGAAGAAAAAATCAACCATATGTGTGATTCCCATCGGCCGGTTCGCCGGTAAAAGGTAACACCACGGTACTGAGAGCTTCTAGACCGCGGTCCACGGCGGCTTTTTTTAAGCGGTTGAGGCACGTCGGCGACTTTTCCGGCGACACCGCCGCCGTACGCCGCGGGTTCCGGTGACTGGTGGGAGAATTTGACGCCCACCCAGTTCGCCGTAGGGAACGGCGTCGCCGTCATCGCTCCGACGGTTGTGGTGGAGCCCACTTCGGAATCACCCACCGGAAAAAACTGATGAGTCACCGGCGGATTGTCGGTCATAGAGAACCCGAACAACCGGCTATCGCCGGTGGCGGTGCGTTTCCCGAAACCACCGTCGTCGGAATTGTCGTATTCGTCGGAACCTTCGTCGGAATTAGAAACGGAGCCTCCGACTTGTTTACCCTTGTAGTTCGCCGGCGGTGACGAACATCCGTCGTCGTCGTCGTCGATTCTCCGATCGGGTGATCCGTTAAGATCCCACATTAGTTATCTCTTCAAAATCAAAATCTACTTGAGTATAATCTCTCTCTCTCTCTCTCTCTCTACATTTGATGATGATGATGAGATTGGGTTGAATTGATTTAGAGTTGCTGTAACATATATGTGTGTATGTGAGATTGATGCTGTGTGTGTGTATATATAGAGAGAGGTGTGTGTGTTGTATGGATATAGAGGTAGGTGGGGGGATGTTTTAGGTTCTGTTGGTGGATCTTGTATCTGTAAAATATTTATCTGCTTCAGCCTAACTGCACCATGGAGCATTGGGACACACACTCACTGGCTATGGGTGGGTGTATGTATGTATATGTATAGAGAGAGAGAGAGAGAGAGAGAGAGAGAGAGAGAGAGATAGAGAGAGAGAGAGAGAGAGAGATCTTACTCAGGGTTCCGACTTCCGACGTTAATCGAATCGAAAAAAAAAGGTAAAGTGGGGTAGTATATTGAACTCTAGTGTAATTTTTGACATCATATCCTCTCCTCTCTTGATTAAGTTAGTGTAATAAATAAATTTATTAATTATAAAATAATATTTTTAGATAACAGACGATTAAAATTATATATTACTAAAGACTAGAAATAATAAAATAATAAAATCATATTTATTAGTTTTAAATTTTTATTTTTTTTGTTTTTTGCGAAAAAAAGAAGAATAAATAAACATTTTGTTCCATAAAAGGTTTTAAAAATCATTTTGGTTGATAAAATTTTTTATTTTAAAAATCATTGACTTCAAATAATTTTGTATATTTAAAAAAGTTTGAAGTTTTAGTAAAATTATATTATTTTATAATAATTTGTTTCTTTATAAACCACATTCGATATAAAGATTTTTTTTAATTTATTAAACAATTTTTAATCTCAAAAATATAAATAAGATCGTTATTTGTTAATGTAATTATTTAATATGAGAGAAAATCAAAATAATTAGAATTAGAAGGTTTAGAATTATAGTAAACTACTACTCCAAATTTTTTTTATTATAATACACAGATATATAGAGAGAGGGTGGTAACGTTCCATTAAAAAACGTCTAAAAGTATTCACGGTGAATTTCATAGTTTCATCCTTATAATTTAACCAAAATTTTTATTTATCCATATTATTTGATTATTTTTTAAAAATCCCCCACAACTCATTCCACGCATATACTCCCTATATAATTAAATACACTTGTTTATTTTTTTAATTTTTTTTCTTTTTGTTTCACTCACAAGCACTAACAATAAATATATAAATAATTATGAGATTAATAGTGTGTTAGTAAATTTGAGGATGCAATTTAGAGTATTCACATCAGGTTTTTTATCTTTATTTTTATAATTACCATAAAAATCTCTATTTTTTCTATATTTCTCAATTAAGTAATATTTTTTAATACTTTTATCATTATTTTTTCTCTCTACTCCACTAACAACTATTTTTAAAAATATTAAATAATTTATAAGGGTTGAACGGTAATTAACCAAACATACAGATGAACAGTAACTTTTTTTTATCATCTACTCACACTCACTTACAACCATTTATTACTTGTTTATTTTTTTAATTATTTTTTTTTTGTTTCACTCACAACCACTAACAATAAATATATAAATAATTATGAGATTAATAGTGTGTTTCTAAATTTGAGGATGTAATTTAGAGTATTCACATCAGGTTTTTTATCTTTATTTTTATAATTACCATAAAAATCTCTATTTTTTTCTATATTTCTCAATTAAGTAATATTTTTTAATACTTTTATCATTATTTTTTTTTCTACTTCACTAACAACTATTTTTAAAATATTAAATAATTTATAGGGGTTGAACAGTGATTAACCAAACATACAGATGAACACTAACTTTTTTTTATCATCCCCACTTACAACCATTTATTAAAATATACGAGACACACTCAGATAAATATAGGAAACCTACTGTGAATGCTCTTAGTTTTTTTCTAAAAATTTAGGGATGGAGACTATGGACGAGGAATGAGATGTATGAGTTAAAATAAAGATTTATATATATTTTTCATACCATTTAAAAATAGTGTAAGGATAGATGTGTATATGCATATTTAGCAAATAAAAGTTGTAAAAAATATTAATATATATTTATTTTGGTGTTACTTGAGTTGGTAGTAAAATTATAAAAGTTAAATACTTTTTAAAGATGATAGATATTCAAATCTTAACAGGACATAAAATAGAAAATGGTATAGTTTAAGAGTGTAATAGATACGTGTATGGGTTTTCAAAATACCAATACTTGTAAGCAGCCGTAAAATAAAATCGATTTTAAATTTATGAGTAGTATTGGTTTTTGGTCGATAGTGATTATAACAATAAAAAAACGTGATGTGATTGCACTTGAACCCACCGTCAAAGCTAGTCTATATTAGTACGAAACTCTATTTAAAATGGTCCCGAAACATGCCACGTTGAACCAAGTTAGAGCACTCAGAGCATTCACAACCCATTTTCACGCGCGCGCGCGCGCGCGCACACACACACATATATATATATATATATATATATATATATATATATATATATATATACACATGTGTGTGTGAGTATTTTATATTATGGGTATGGACACTAGTGATTACGAGTGAAAGTGATAGGAAATTCATGGGGATTGTCTCATATTTTTCGTATTTTGGTAAACATGGTACAACCTTATATTTGAGAAAACACGATACAACCCACATAAATGTTTTAATATTTTTAAAGTGGTTGTGATTGGATAAAATACAAAATATAATGATAAATATATAAAAAAATATTATTTAATTGTAAAGAAGAGAAAAAAACTAATAATTTTTAGTGAAATTATAAGAATGTGAATGGAGGATAGATTGCGAATACTCTCACACTAGCTTCCCTATTCCCATATTTTGAATAAAAAAACTAATTTTTTACTCTCTATTTCAATTAAATAATATTTTTTATATATTTATTATTACATTTTCTCTCATCCCCTCTCACAATCACTTTTAAAAATATCAAAAAGTTTATGGGGGTTGTACTGTATTTCCCCAAATATGAGGAATCACGGTACAATTGCCATAAGTTTATCTCTACTTCACTCACAATCATTCACAATCATCCCTAATAATATAACGCATACACTCACATCAATATGGAGCACTTACTGTGAATATGGCTGTTCATGAGCCGAGCCGAACCGAGCGGACCTTTGCTCGTGCTTGGCTCGTTTTCAAACCAAACCGAGCCGATCGGCTAATTTACAACCGAGCTGAAAATCGAACGAGCATTTTTCGAGTGTTAGTTTTTGGATCGAGAGCCAAGCGAGCGCAAAACGAGCGGCAAACAATTTATACAACTCAACTTTATAGTCTGTCATCTGACTTATATTGTAATAGAGACGGTGATAACGTTGGGTCTTAGTTTTAATGAATTCAAAAGCAGTTATATTTCATAACATAACATTTTAATGAATGACAACATGTATGGTATTCAATGCTTTAACTTTCTCATAATTTTGTTGTACTAACAAAAGTTAATTACATGAAAGGTCCCTGTGGTTAGGCCTGTTTACACTTTCGGTCCCATCTGAACCGACCTTGTAGTTTTTCAACTATCTAGTGTGTCGTCTGACTTATATTGTAATAGAGACGGTGATAATGTTGGGTATTAGTTTTAACGAATTAAAAGGCAGTTATATTTCATAACATAATATTTTAATGAATGACAATATGTACGTAACTTTCTCGTAATTTTGTTGTACTAACGATAATAATAACTTCTCACTTAAAGTTTGGTAGTGATAAATTCATTCTAATTGTTAAGGAACTAAAAATACTGTATATGTCATAATATTCTTGATGTAACAAGGTTTCAAAATTCAATTACTGTGTTTAAAGCACGTATATATTATTGGATTTGTGGGATAATTTCATAGATAAAAAGAGGGAGTTCTAGCATGTTGACATATTGATTAAGACCAAACATAATGGGACATTATAGAATTTTAAAACGTTTTTACATCACTTTCGTAGGCATTACAGGGGTGCTTTCATCATAAGTCCATAACTTCGTAACTTCTCATAAATCTTATAATCGAGTATGATTGAAGGACATTAAAGGACATTAATCATTACACATGTTTTCAACAAAAAAAAAAAAAGTAATGCAGAGTTGACGCTGATATGACATAAAATTCCCCATAAAAAACATTAACCATTACATATGGTCTAAGAAAGAAGATCACAAGCAACTGTTCTCGTGGATTACAAATGCCCGAAAATTAAGTAAATTACATTTTTCAGCTATTTAGTTTTTTAGCAAAAAGACCAATTTACCCTAACATAAAAAACATATTATCTAACTTAACGAATAAAATTAACGTTCGTTAAAAAAATGATGAAATATACAAGTTTTTTTTAACCATAAAATATGTCTATTATAATTTACTTTGCTTGAAAATGATATATAAAATTTGCTACAAAATTAAATCACAACAAATATTATTTACTCAAGAAAATAGGCAGGGTGACAGATGAGTGCTTAATTAATTTCCTTAAGTAGAAATGTTCAATTTTACAGTTTTACCCTTAATTGTCCATACTCATATATAGTATCATTCATTCATTCAATATTTTGACATGATCATCCCTCATTCTGCTCCTACCCTTTACCTAGTTGCCAGAAACAGAATCTACTATCCTACCCCTACTCCCACCCCTTCCAATACCATCACCACCACACACACCTTTTTTTTCTTCTTTTTTCTTCCTTTTTTTTAGTTACAATTTACACAAAAACAAAGTACACGTAGTAGTTCGAAATTTATTATACTTTATACATACTTGCTATCATATCTTATGTAAGTTAAGTAAATGTTTAACTAAAATCAGACAAAAAAATTTGTTGTCTATATAAAATCACTTTAACTTTCCATAGGTCCTCCAAAGTTATGTAATTCACCAACAACAAACCACACCTCTTACATCAAAGTTATTGATCGGGTCTGGAGATGATGAGATTTAAGCTAACATTATCTTTATCTCAAGAAACAAAGATGTTACTTCTAAAGAGAACCTTGACTTTAAAATAAACATTTTTATAAATGTTTGACTCTTGTAAAATTAAAAAAGACAAATGAAACATATATACATTATACATTATACATTATAGTTACTAATAAATGAAATTCTTGGTTACAATAGAACTATTTAAATGATTTAATATTTTTAATTTAAAAAATATGCGTCATTGGTAAATCTTTTGCATGGTCATTAATTTTGTTTCACGTCAATGGAATAAAATTTTATTGGTGACAACTACAATAAATATGAAACAAATATATGCAAGTAATCTAATTGTTATAAAATAAAATGATATCCTTATATAATTGTTGTTAATCAAACATCAAATTTTACGAGCAGATGAATATGAGGTCACGAGGATTGTGGATGGTGGTGAGTAAAAGGTTAATTCAGGGAAAGAAGAAAAAGAAATAAAAAAATAGGAAAATGGAATAATGGCAAAAATAGAAAACTTTGCAAATATGCCCAATCAGAGGGTACCGGAGAAAACATCTTTTACCGTCTTCCTCCTTCAATAATCTTTTTCTTTTGTTTTTCTTTTTTTTTTTCACACTCACTTATATTTGTGTTAAACATACAATATTGAATTTATATACGTTGTCTTATTAGAAAAATTAAAATATATATTACTTATCTGACATGTTAACAATAAAAACCAAAAGCTAAGTATGCGTGAAATACATGACTCTAAATCGCACTTGTTTTTGTAAAAGTGTACTTGATATAAAAAGTTATGGCATGTGTTTAAGAGAGGAAGTGTTTTTCTCATTCAAAACTATTGTGGACTCTAGGTGGAGAAGAGAGCGTGAAAAGAATGCAAGGAGGGCGAAAGAAAGTAAATAGGAGAGAGTGATTGTGAGGTTGCATTTTTTTTATGTGGTAACTGTTACGATGAACTTGACGGTCTTAGAATTAAATATGCTCAAATTAATGGACACACACTGTGTGCACAAATGGGTGATGCATAGTTGTTGCATCATATACATGTCGTCTTTGATACAAAAATAAGTTGTTATGACATAACATGAGTTTATGTAACCTAAAATAAATCAATAACACATGACAACACCAATTAAGGCTCGTTAGTGTATTAGTATTCATACACATGTCTTGAAAACCAAAATAATTTATCAGGGCCTAACGTGGCTCTATAGAACCTAAATAAGTTTACACGTGGTAATGCTCATCGATATACACATATTCGTAACACTAGTGTAACTTGTTAGTTTCTAAAGCTAGTGACTATATATAACCTAAAACAACTTACTAAAGCATATCATATGTAACTTTAATAATCAAATTAAACGAGTTTAATATAATTGAATTTTAAAAATCATAGTAATGGCTAGTAAATTTTTTGCTGAAGTACCTACAATAGTTATAATATAATTTTAATTATTTATTTATCACACTTAATAATTTATATCCGGTGTAATAAAATTAAAATGATTTTACCTGTGGCATGAACTTAAAAGAGGAAGGGCATGTCGAATCTGGCCGTGTAGTAGTAAAAGAAATTAAAGGGCTTAGATTCTCCTTAAAATATCAAGTTTTTTTTTTTTACTAAATGGTGTTTAGAGGAAAACTATTTATCAAAATATTGCTTATTGAGAATTATTTGCTAAACTAGTGCTTCTTATTTGTTATTTTATTAATCTTTTATTTTTTATAATAAGAAAATAGAATACCATTCAGATTGCCTTCAAACCATGTTTTACCAACAAAGCCTTCTTGTCATCGAGACCTTCTTGATGACCTCTGTTTCTTCTTTTAATAAGATTATCAATTTCTATTTTGCAAGTATATAGAAGGTAATTTAGTTTCTTGTTTATTTGGTTGTTAACATTGCAAGACAGATTGTTCGAATATTCTTTGGATTAATTTTGAACAATTATGTAATTGAATGTTCTTATGGAAGAATTATTTTGTTTGATATCCTTGTTTAAGTAAAGCTCATTCATGATCAATTTTAACAATACTTATTAAGGCACAACAATTAGTATATACTAAGGGAAGGGGTAGTTGTTTGATTTATTTATTTATTTTTTCATTATTCTTCAAATAACGTATTAGTGCACATCAGTTTTTTTTCTCATAGTTTGAATAGTGTTGTCTAATTTTTATCCGTTTTTCTCTACAATTTCCCTGTGTGTTGTGTGGGTGATAGGATACCACTGGCAACTCAAAAATTCATCCAGTGAGTCCGGGTATTCCTGGTCGTAGGGTTATTTTTCTTCCGAGGCCAGGATTTCGCCACCCCTTCTCAGGTTTCGCTCTATGCCCCCTAATGCCGTTATTTGATGTTTATAGTTTACGCTTTCTAGTCCCTCTTCCAAGTGAAACTTTTAGATTATTATATATAATTACATTCATATTATATTTTGCTTAATAGCGATACACAACGTGGTTATGTAATCGTATAATAGTTATCTTTCACGAGCTTTCACGTTACATATTACTATCAATACATATAAATGCTTTCTTGATTCTGAGTTTATCATACTTACATTTAAATACCTTATAGAATATATCGAACAACCATCTAAATCAGATCTTATAAGCGAAGCTAGCAAATTAGACTTTTTATATTATAAAATAATAATAATATCCCAACAAAAGTCAAAAATCAAAAGAATAGTTTTAAAATAATAGTATTAATATTTAGGGTAACCAACAATCATTTGGTTGAGTGTAGCCTCATGATTTTCACTAGGAAAGGTTGTGAGTTCGAGTCCTACTAGCAGTAAAATGTTGTTGGTGGGCTGGGTTTTACCGCAGTGGGTCTTCGGGTGGCGGGTTTTCCCCGGAATTGATGGTTGGTGGGCTTAGGTTACCCAGCGTTGTTTGTGCTCGCAATCGTATGGGGTGCATTTTCGCCATTAGGATACTCTGGGTAGCGAAACTTTAATTAGTTAGTTGGGAGTTCAAGAAAAAATATTTAGGGTAGGTTTTTTGTTGTTTTAAAAGAAAAAGATGGTTAGATGTTGGAAAGACAACAAACGAATCCATATATAGAAACAAGAAGAAGGGCCTGCAGTCGACTTATTTTTAAATCTGTGGGCCACATTACAATTACGATAGCCCACCTACGATTACCTGTGAATATGTACTACGTGCTACGTAGGATGGCCTACCTTCCTATTTGTTTATATATTTATTTATTTATTATCATTAATATTACTATAGTTATAATAATCATCTATGTTGTTATTATTAAACTAATAACCAAATCTTAGTGTGTTTTTTTACATATACAAGGTTCATGTCGATAGTTTTCGGTTTGACCATTAGGTATAACCATGAAGCTTTCTAGTGTAGTGTAGCCTATAGCTTTTCAAATGAAAGGTTGTGGGTTTAAGTATTTTTCGAAACAAAAATGCTTTGGGCTGAGTAGAGGGTTTAATTAGTTGTCTGTTTTCTTCTAAGAAGGTTGGGGTGCGGTCCCAGCTTAAAAACGAATAGTTATGTCTGATTAAGATAACACATATCTTCCGAAAGAAGGTCGTACAATTATCGTTAAAAGAAAGACCATTTGTTATAACCCAAAGCATGGCTTGCGAGGTGCCAATGTGGTGTGACGTCATCCAATTAACAAAAACATTGTACCGCCCATAGCAGGTACATTGGCTTGCGACCACACCGCATGGCAACACCGCGTCAGGTGATGGTGAATTGGTGATAGAAATTAAGGAAAATGATAAAAGAAACCATACATAACATAGGTTGAAAGATGTGAAAGGTGATTATGTGACGTTAAGGTGACAAAAATGATTAAAGATGAATAGGAACTATTATAGATGGACTTATTAGACTCTTGTAATGATCATCTCACACACAATAGGGGTGGGGTGGTGACTTAGCGTGCACAGGATCTTCAACAACATTTTCACCTTGGTGTGTTTTGGGGCTGTTTGAAGCCTCTTACTCGGTCAGATGGTGGTGACCGGGTAAGAGGTTGTTCCAAAACTGACCGGGTAAGAGGTTGTTTCAAAACTGACCGGGTAAGGGGAAAAATATGCATGGGTCGGTGGTGTTGGACCGGATCAGACACGAAAAAGTGAAAATTAAACACGTTAAACGGTCAAAATGTCTGACCGGATTAGTGGGTCAGACATTTTGACTGGGTTAGAAGCAAATCAAACGAAACCTTATTCTCTTACAAGTTACAAACAATGAAAGCATTGTGAATTCTGAGTGAATACAAAGAAGGTGGTGGTGGTGGGTGTCTTGGAACAAGCATGAAGTCGTGGGTGACGTGGTGAGTGCCGGGGTGCGGCAATACCACCTCTGTGGTGAAGTGACGTGGTACGTGAAATCATTGCATACGGTCTTGCTCTGTTTTCCACCCACGTCTTTATAATTTGGATGAGTTATGTTGGTATTTCTTTTTCTTTTAATTTACCCTAATATTCATGGGCAAATTTAAAGGAAAATGAGAATGAGTTAAGAAGCTTTTCTTATTTAGATATAAGTAACATATACGTTAAAATAGTAATATATGAATTGATGTTTTATTTTACCAAATAATATGACGATAGTAACTTGTTAGCATGTTACAAAGTGGCATTCAAACATGTGTAGATCTTTTTGTTGATGTTGTGATAAAAATAACAGAAATTAATTACTTAGCTTAATCTTAAAAAATAAAAGAATCATATTAACATATTAACTTTTTTATTTATTTTTTTTAAGTGAACTTCAAACGTAACATTTATGACTCTTAAAAACACTATCATTTTTATATTGTCGTTAATTAATTAAGCTTTTTAAATGGTTTATTAACTAACATTTAAAATTCAATAAAAAGATGTCATCTTTGAGTTTTCAAAAAGCTTGTTAATTAACATTTAAAATATTATAAAAAACTATTCCTTTAGTGTGAAAATAAGGGAATATCACTTATGTGACAATTTGATGGGGTGCAACAAGTAAAAGTTATGAAGAAATACTTGTAGCTCATCCCGTTCAGAATAAACTTGTTTATTGAATCTCATGGTTTTACTGGAGTCAAAACGTCATCGCTAATTTTGTCAGGTACTTTAAGGCTATGGTTCTTTCTTGTTTTAATAAGTGATGTGTTCCTTCGTCTATTTTGTAGGCATGAAGTTGATGTGTGGTTCTTACAACATTGTTATATGGATATATTACTTCATACGTAGAGAAAAATCTTTATGATAGTCTAACACACGGTTTTGTAGAAAGCGAATAATTAAGTTTAGTTTGTGTTTTTGCTTTAATACTTTTAAGTGTTATCTAGTCTTACATGAGCACCTAGCTAAAACATTTCATGTAAAATTCGTGTAAGCTAATTGCATTAGATTATTATATTTTAGAATTTAAAACATTAGAAGAACAGCAAGCAAAAAAATAATATATGTTATTAAAGGGGCCTATGCTTTTAAAACTCGCATAGCCCCTCCAGAGAGCTTGGGCCATAATTGTTGCCCAAAGACGATAGATAACATGTCCATACCTTGAGGATATAATTTCTGATAAGACTCCTGTCCAGACATTTCAGTTGTTTGTCGGTCTGTGGTCAATATGAGATGGATTACCTTCATTAATAATTTCTATGAATATCAACCATAACCTACCATAAATTGCAACTCATCATCAAACCTTAAATGGTAATAGTTTTTGTTTTCGTTCAATACCAGGACTCGGAGTTAAATATTTTTGGATTGGGCTAGCATGTGCTCATACCATTCAGGTTTATGGGGGTTGGTGTTCTTGGTGGTTGAATGGTGGTTTCGGAACTAAAATTGAACAGGTGGTTATGAAATCCTCAATTTTGCATGCAAGAGTTAGATTTAGATTAAATTAAGTTTTAGGGATCTACGTCTTTATATGTGGTATGCTCATTAATGTATGGTTAACTACCTATGTTGAATACCGGTAGTAATCTATAATTAAGTCCTAAAATTGGCATAAGTGGTATGAGGCTATTAACTTCATAGTGTTAAATGTTACAATTCACTAATCCCAAGTTTAATTTTGCCAAAGTAATTAAATGTTATAAACAACTTCTTTCCATTGTAGATGTTACAATTCACTAATCCCAAGTTTAATTTTGCCATAGTGATTAGATGTTATAAACAACTTATTTCCATAGTAAAGAAAAAAGTTTACTGAATAGCAACAAATTTCATAATGTTTAATGCAAGTCAAAATCAGAAGAAAATCATTTTTTAAATTCTAACTAGTGGTCATATATGTTTTATTCCTAGTACTTCACTTAATTTCTAGAAATTGTAACATCTATAAAAAATTTCATAGATTTTAACATTTTGATAAAGTTGAATGATTATAAGAGGAAAAAAAGAATTTAAGTGGCTTTAATAGGTATGTAGGAAAGTTGTTTACTATTGTATGAAAAATTCCCATATATTTAACATAGTATGATTTTTTATAGAGTTAATTACGCAAATGGTCCATGTGGTTTATACAAAGTAACATGTTTGGGTACTAAGGGTTTTTTGTAACAGGTTGGGGTATTGTGTCTTAATTTTGTAACGAGTTAAGGTATTAAAACTAACTTACGTTAGTTTTTCTATTAAATTTTAATGAATTGACAAAAATACAAAGTAACGTGTTTCTTTCTTTTAGTTCGGGGACCATTGTGTAATTAACTATCAAATATAAAAAAAATCTAACCCCAACCACCCCACCGTCATCTCCATCACTTCCCTCCCACATTTAGATCCTCCACCATCGCCACTCACTATCGCCACCGCCTGCCACTCACCATCGCCGCTGTCGTTCACCTTCAATCGCCAACCTTCCAAACACCCAACCACCACCGCATACCCACGGATACCCTGATTGAGATCTGAACTCTAATTGAGCAGTGGTCACAATAAATTAGGTAACGCTGGATCATACCTTAAACCTTAATCAAGGCTTACGAACACCCATGGTTGCACCATCCCTGTCTCTCGTCCTCTACCTAATCAGATTTGATAAACAGTCTGCGATTTGTGTTTTTTATTATAAATTTTAGGATTAAAAGGGGAAAAGGAATGGGATTTTGGTGGGATCATGATGATTATGGTGCAATTATGGAGATAAAGTTGATGATGGTGGTGCGATGGTGGTGATGATGTGTTGATGGTGATGGTGCGGTGGTGGCGATGATGCACTGATGGTGACGGTGATGTTGCGATGGCGGTAATGATGTGGGGGCTAGCAGTCGCTGGTGGTCGTTGCTCAGCGTAGTGGTAGGGGCTGGTGGTGGTAGCGGTTGGTGGTGGTGGTGGCTAGTTGAATGGTTGGTGATCGATGGTGGTGAAGATGGCGATGTAGATGGTCTTGATGGTGCTGCTTTTGTTTCATTTATTAAGTTGAAGACGATGGTGGTGGCCGGTGGTGGTCGGTGGTGGTGGCCGCCGATGGTGGTGATGAAAGTAGTCTTGAATCCATGGTGTAGTTTATTATATATATATATATATGTGTGTGTGTGTGTGTGTGTATTAAATTACACAAACAATCCTTCATTTATAATAAATGGCACAAACAATCCCTTTAATTACACTAGTAGTCCTTGTAAATTAAAAAGACAAATATGCCCTTATATTTAATAGAAAAACTAACGTCAGTTAGTCTTAATACCTTAACTCGTTACAAAATTAAAACATAATACCCCAACCTGTTATAAAAAATTCGTAGTACCCAAACATGTTATTTTGTATAAACCACAGGAACCAATTGTGTAATTACCTCTTTTTTATATAAAAGATTGAAGACTAGAAGAACATGATACATCACCAACTAGTACAATAAAACCAAAAGGTTTATGGTTTAATGGTATTTAAGTGTTTACCTAGTGGGTTTCTTCTTAATAGATTGAAGATTTTAAGTATTATGTCAATAATTATGTAAATTTAAGAGTAAATAAGAGGTGTGTGTGTTTGACATTCTTAAAAAAGAAAAGAAAAAAAAAGTACAATATACAGAACTATTTACTTAATTAAAAATTGATTTAAACTATTTTGCGATAAAAGAGTAATTTCATGGAAGGAAAGGGGGCCACATGTCAATCATGTCCTATCCTATTTATAGTAAAACTTTGTACAATACTATAGATTCCTATTATAAACCTTTAAGGTCCCAAAACAACAAAAATATCTGATCAATTATATGGCATGTGTTTGTTTTCAAAATCTTGGAGAGATTTTCCTTTCATGTCATTTCTTTTAATCAATTTTGCATTATTCTCTCTTAGAAAAATACCATCCTCATCTAGTTGATGTTTTGTTGTTGGACTTTTGACCCATTAAATTTCATTTATATCAAATAATAAAAATAAGATATCTTGTGATCATGGGGTTTGTAGCTTTGGCTATAGAAGCATATTTGACAGGAGAATCTCAAGTGTATATATATATATATATATATATATATATATATATATATATATATATATATATATGTCAAAATCTACTCTTAAGGACAAGATGATGACTTAAAATTGTATGTTTGATTCTACTCGGATTATATTTAGTAGGGTTTATTATGTATTTGAACACTTGTACCAAATGTCATGATGTAGTTTTAGTTATAGAGTCGAAAATCGTTCAACATAAAAAAGGTTTATTAGAATAATTTCGTATATGTAAAGTTGAGTATGAGTTAAATTTTCAATAGAATTGAGTTAGATGATAGAGCGTATCGTATAGAGAAATAAGATGCTTTCACCCTCCTTGCCTAAAATTTTATGACATGAAAAATGAAAGATAAATGATATTTTCAGGATTAAGACTACACTTTTTGTAAGGGTGTTACAATGAATGGTACGCATATCCATAGTTGAACTCGGTTCATTGTAATTGGGTATATGTAGTATTCATCTTTCTATTAATGGAAATTAGTTGTTATATAGAAAAATATTGAATCGGTTAATCTGTAGAGGTTGTATTCAGTGATTGTGATAATTACTTTAATCAATAGATTGGTAATAATATTCGCTTCCAGTGTTTCCATTTGTGGAAATGTACATGAACTGCTATATGAATTTCAGAAAATGATGAACATTCATTTCATCGTAATTATGACTCCAGTGATACATTCAACTCGAAGAAATTGGTTATTAGTTTTAGGGTTGATGTTGATTTTAATCGATCAACTTTATTATTTCAGGGCAAATACTATAAAAAACCAACATACTTTCAGTTTTTTCTTACAAAAGTTTATGTACAATTTTTTGTACATAAAAAACAAAATACTTTCTGTTTTGTCTCATAAAAGTCCCTCAATAATTTTTGCACATAAAACACCAATATACTTTCTGTTTCTTCATATAAAAATCCATCAATAACTATTTACACATTTAAGTCATTTCATTTTTTAGATTAGAGCAAATTCTGAAAAGAAACTAAAACAACTTTTGCACATATTGTTTTCTTTATGTGCATTTTCCACCCCCTACGTTGCTCGTTTAAGCTATAGGATCCCGAGTTTGGATTGTTTAAGTTGTGAGAGTTCAAGCTTGACTTGTTTAAGTTATAACAAATGAAGTGAATTTAATGTGTAAATAATTATTGAGGGGTTTTTATGTGAAAAAACAAAAAGTATGTTGGTTTTTTATATGCAAAAACTGTTGAGTGACTTTTATGAGACAAAACAGAAAACATATTGGTATTTGATAATTGGGTATAATGCATGCACGTATCATAGTTAATATCGTGTTTTTAATATACTTTATGCATCGAATGGTATTATTTTGTTACGTGTTTGAAATTTAGGTCAAATGAAGCTTAATGAATATTATTTGATAAGGATACAAATGTTAGCAAGATTATGGAGGAAAGGGGGCTGAAAACGAAGAAAAACGTGAGGGAAAAGTTGAGGCCGTAGCTTACGGCCTATAGGCCGTAGCTTACGGCCTCACTGCAAGACCATCCACAAAGGCCGCAAGACGGAGGCCAAGGCCGTCTGGGAAGGGGGTAGGCTGTAACCTACGGCCTATAGGCCGTAAGTTACGTTCTAACGTGATATTTTGAGGATTGTTTCAAATTTTAAAACCTATTTAAACCCTAACATTAGGGTTTCGAAGGGGGACTTGCCTCGAACCCCAAGAACGAATCTTTAGACTATTTGAAGCCTTTGGAACTCTCTTTAATCATCAATTGATCAACGATTCATATGCCCAAGTTGAAGATTGAAGAGATTATGATGAAGATGCAAGGCTAACCATCCGTGATCATCTCCGGGTGGATGGTTTGTGATTTGATTATGCTTTCTTATGTTCTTACCTAGTCAAGACATAAACTTTGATTGTTTAACAACTTTTATTTGTTTATGTGTTTTGAATCATGTGTTGATTAAAGATTCGTGTTAGTTGATTTGATTATTACTTATCAAGTTATCAGTTTTACATTGTTAACCATTGAGTAGTAATTAGATTATCATCATTAAACGGTGATTGCAAATAAAGTTTCTAGATTGTGGCATTAGTTATTTTACTAATTAATTTACATAATCGCATATCGAGTTGGTAATTACCATTCAACATATGTGATAAACAAGTTATGTCTATGTGATTTCAAGATTAGATGAAACATAAACCGTGTATTCAATTACATTCCTGAAACCTGGTTGTGATCTCTTCATTTCAATAGTTCCAAACCAAGTCCAAGTTTTGCTTTGTTTATAAAAGTAATCTTTTTAGTTATTCTCATCCACATCCATTTACAGTCAAGAGACAATAGTTCAGTTTTCTAAATTAGTAAGTTAGTTTAATAATCGAACGAATAGTGTAACACTAACCACATGCTCCTCATGGATACGATACCTTACTTACCCTAGCTACCTAGGTTAATTAGGTTTTTGCATGACCCCAACGACAGGTCATCAAAATGGCGTCGTTGCCGAGGAGCTAGTGCGCTTAGCGTTATTTGATTTGATTGATTTGCTTTCTTTTTAGTATATGTTTAAGCTTTAAAATAAAAAAAATAAAAAAATATTTAAAAAAAGTAAAAATTAAAAATCCAAATATATTATTTATTTTTCTTAGTTTGTTTTATTTGTTCGTCTTTATCCTAGGTATTCTAGTTTTTTTGTGGGATAATTTTCTTACCGGTTGGGATTGGGATTATGATGATGATTATGATCCATGTATTTGTTGTGGGAGCGATTGTTACTGGGTTCAAGATTATCCACTGTTCGAGTGCAAATATGGTAATATAGAAAGAGGATGTTCTGAATATAGGAGGCAAAAAAGATATGTGAGAACAAATTATGATGATGGAGAGACACCCTCATATTATTCACACTATGAACCTCCTCCACCATTAAACTATTAAGACTATTATTATGTAGACATTAATTAGAAATATGCTCAAGAGTGGGATTTGAACCATTATGAAGCCGAGATACCACAATTCTCAAGCTACTAAGAGGAATATGATGACTACTATCTTGAATACCATCAGCTGACATATGAAAAGCCTCAGGTTTTAATAAACTCTAAGCTTGATGCAATCATGAACATGATGGTGGAAATGAAGAAGGAAGACAAGTTAAGAGATAAATCATTCAAGGCTCTAGTTAAGCAGGTTAGCCAACTCACTAAGGATGTAACTCACCTTAAACGAGAGCAATATTAGTTAGATTGTGGCACCGTGATTGATGTTGATGTGATAGAAGATGTTATGGGTCATTCAAAGCATGACTTGGGATGTTTTAAGGTAAATGAAGATGTAATACCTCCGAAAGAGCTAAAGCATAATGTTGATCCAGTTTATCCCAACCATTCTCATGTGCTTATTACTTCAACTATTAATGTTGGGAAAGAAGATTTGAAGAGCAAGATAAAAAAGGTGGCATTGGAAGACATCGGACAAATCATCATGAGATGGCACCACAACAACTACTCAACAAACTTGCTAATCATGATAACATAATTATGGAACTGGCAGGTCAACTATCGAGCTTTTATTGGGAATTCGGTAGGTAAATGTTCACTTAAACCACTATAACTATATCTGGTACGGTCTGGCTGAACACCTAAAATTTAGCGCTAATCGGGAGGCAACCATAAATTGATTTGTTTCTTTTAGTTTTTGGTTTTTTTTTCTTGTTTTGTTGATTTTGTTTTTCAGCTTTAAGCACCGGATGCAAATATTCAAGTGTGGGGAAGCTCATGGATCTTTAGGAGCATAAAGGAATGTATGCTTGGGCGGCTTTACTTATCTGAGTTGACCCATAACTATCATATATTGCTGATGAGGCATCTTTTATCATCTATGATCAGGTTCATGTACTTTTTCCGTATCTTAAAGCTTTGCTAGTTTGGTGTCATTTAGTACAATCATGGTAGGCATAATTCATCTTTGGAAAGTTAGCCTTGTAACTTCACTTGGTAAAGGTTAGGATGTTTGATAGTACTCATGTTGACATAACAATTTTAAAATTTACATTGAGGACAATGTAAGATTTAAGTGTGGGGATGAAGGGAAGTTTGAAAATTGAGAAAAAAGGAAAAAAATTTGATTGAACAAAATCTTTTAAAATGCCCCTAAAGCTACTAATTTATGCATGAAAGCTTAATTTTTTCAATTTAAATCGTGAAAGTATGTTCAACCTGTACACAAGCAGAGGTCCTCAGTCATAGCTATCTCATTTAAATTTTTTTTTTATTAGAATTATTAGAGAAGTTTAACCCGGGATAACAAGCAATATAATGGATTTTTTATGCATGTTTTCATATCCTTAACCTGTTTATCATTGTTTTTTTTTATGAGGATTGAGCCTATACATGAGCTTAGAACATCAACAGGTTAATTGCTCAACTTTCTTTCATAAGTGTTTACCGGAACGATTGCATTATTCTAGAACTTGCATAATTGATACGTTTCTAAATCACTAACCAAACTGTTGCACATATATGTTTAAGGCATTAGGATGAACCTTTGTTTTACTAGCCTTTTTCAATCGTATTATCCAACCCTAAAATACCCCCTAGTCTCCGGTTTGAACCCCTAACCTCTTTAATTGTTTAAACCCTAATCAACCCATTAGCCTTTTCAAATCTTTTTCACTTTTTAAGCCCATGTGATGAAATCTGATAAGTTTGCTCAAAATTTTAATGTAATATTGTTAGAAGTCGTGAAGTCTTTAGATATAATCATCATTCAAAAAAAACAAAAAAAAGAAAAAAAAAGAAAAAAATAAGTAAATAATAAGTCAAAATGACCATAATATCAATGTCATGTTTCAGTGGTAATAAATTTTGATATGGGTCAAGTTTACCCAAATTCATTGTGTAGTGTTGCTTTATTATTCAGTACGTTTCAACATTCTTATTTGGATTTCATCACCTTTAGCCACTTCAAATTCTCTATCCGCACCCAAATCCTAAGCCTTACATTACAACCCTTCAAAGACCTTTTGATGTGTGCAAGGTTTGTGTTAATTGGTGGAGTTGCGATCATTATGCAAGCTTACGGTAATTATGAGTTGTTCTTGGTTGAGAGTACCACACTGATATACTAGCATACCTTTTGTTAGACCAGATACTAAACCAAGAGGATTGAAACTTATGAGAGGTGTGACTACATGCATAGGGAAGATTAGAAAGCTTGTTGGGCTTGGTTAGATAGATCATATTTAAAGAGTAATATTTTTGCTTACAAAGCTATAGCTTGAGATATGAAACTGTGAGTTGGGTATTACTTAGGACCTTAGCTAACAGAAGGTGAATACATGGCTGGATCGTATTTGTCTAATGATAGTTGTAGTGTTATGAGCAAGTTCGCTTGGGGGCAAGCAAATGATAAGTTTGGGGATGTGATAATTGGGTATAATGCATGCATGTATCATAGTTAATATCGTGTTTTTAATATACTTTATGTATCGAATGGTATTACTTTGTTACGTGTTTGAAATGTAGGTCAAATGGAGCTTAATGAACATTATTTGATAAGGATACAAATGTTAGCAAGATTATGGAGGAAAGGGAACTGAAAACGAAGAAAAACGTGAGGGAAAAGTTGAGGTCGTAGCTTACGGTCTCACTGCAGGACCGTCCACAAAGGCCGCAAGATAGAGGCCAAGGCCGTCTGGGAAGGGGGTAGGCCGTAACCTACGGCCTATAGGCCGTAAGTTACGTTTAACGCGATATTTTGAGGATTGTTTCAAATTTTAAAACCTATTTAAACCCTAACATTAGGGTTTCGAAGGGGGACTTGCCTCGAACCCCAAGAACGAATCTTTAGACTATTTGAAGCCTTCGGAACTCTCTTTAATCATCAATTGATCAACGATTCATATGCCCAAGTTGAAGATTGAAGAGATTATGATGAAGATGCAAGGCTAACCATCAGTGATCATCTCCGGGTGGATGGTTTATGATTTGATTATGCTTTCTTATGTTTTTACCTAGTCAAGACATAAACTTTGATTGTTTAACAGCTTTTTATGTGTTTTGAATCATGTGTTGATTAAAGATTCGTGTTAGTTGATTTGATTATTACTTATCAAGTTATTAGTTTTACATTGTTAACCATTGAGTAGTAATTAGGTTATCATCATTAATTGGTGATTGCAAATAAAGTTTCTAGATTCTGGCATTAGTTATTTTACTAATTAATTTACATAATCGGATATCTATTTGGTAATTACCATTCAACATATGTGATAAACAAGTTATGTCTATTTGATTTCAAGATTAGATGAAACATAAACCGTGTATTCAATTACATTCCTGAAACCTGGTTGTGATCTTTTTCATCTCAATAGTTCCAAACCAAGTCCAAGTTTTGTTTTGTTTATTAAAATAATCTTTTTAGTTAATCTCATCCACATCCATCTACAATCAAGAGACAATAGTTCAATTTTCTAAATTAGTAAGTTAGTTTAATAATCGAACGAATAGTGTAACACTAAACACATGATCCCCGTGGATACAATACCTGACTTACCCTAGCTACCTAGGTTAATTAGATTTTAGCATGACCCTATCGACAGGTCATCAGTATTTTACGTACAAAAGATTATACAAATACTTTTGTGAGAAAAAAACTGAAAGTATGCTGGTATACAATGGTATTTGCCCTTTCAGTTAATTAGACCCTTAGGATTTTTAATGGGTTCGGATATTTAAACATCCCAGAATCTTAAATCAACACCCTAAATTTCTATGCGGGTCGTATAGCACAATATGTGTCCGTATAGCTCTATACAGGGCGTATAACCCTCTGACAGTCCCCCTGATTTTTTACTCATAATTAGTGTTAAATTTTACTATACGCGTCGTATAGCCTTATATGTGTCGTATAGGGTTAAATGGGACGTATAGGCCTCTGACAACCTCCCCTGAATTTTTTTTGTTTTTAGTGTCTTCGACCTTATATGTCGCGTAAGGTGCTACACGGGCGTATAGAAGAGTGTCGATTTATAAAGTGGGGTGTATGTATATTAAGACCCTTTTAATCCATGGTTGATCTTGGACTAAAACACATGTAAACAAACACTTGCAAACAAGTAAAGTACACAAAATTAATTATCTTTTCAAAAGAGGAAATTCAAACGTGTTACCCTTTTCGGTTTATACAAACTTTTCAAACATGGTGTAAATAGGGTCTGCCAAAAGTGAGGGAGTCGTCCCGTTTTGGTTCGTTAATACAAACGTTTCAAATGCTCGATAAGATCTGATTAAAATTATTATAGATTGTATGTGATCTTAAATATGAAAATGTATCGTTGTCATTTAAAATCATTTTCAAAAATCGTTTTCAAGTGGGCATGACAACATTTTAACTATCATTACCTGGTTTGACAGTTTTCTCATATCTCATTGCCAAGATAATACCCAAATCTTAAACACCTCTTACCACAAAGGGCATTTTCAGGAGGTTCCACTAATAATCATTGAATAAATGTGATCACTCAAGGAAGTTGATGTCATTGTTAGCGCCGGGGGTTTCAAAAATACATGTCAAATTCATAAATCGTTTGACGCCACTGCTTCAAGCGTTATCGTTGGATGCATGTAACCACCCGTCATGTATTGTCTTCGTCATTTGGTTGGATAATTCTTTAAAATCCAGTGTGTGCAATCTAAGCTTCACAACATCCTTGGAAAACTATATCGTTGCTCATGTAGGGTGTATAAAAGTTGCACATCATTGTAAGTCAGTTACCAAGGTATTTCATCGAATACAAATTAATAACGCCATCATAAAAGCTTTGCAAAGCATTCGTATAATGTTCTCTCAAATATATTTAACTATTCAACAAGCGCGCCAGGAACATCCACATATGCCAGCTGTCGTATTGCGAAAGTCTACTTTTGTAGCGAACTAAAAGTTGACGACCCTATGCATCCAAAGAGGTTTAAAAGTACTTAAAATTGATCTCCAAATGACCGACGGTCATTAAAAAACATGTTAATTATATTAAAAAAATAAAATTAATTCTAGAATCCAGTTAATCATTTCACATCAGGATAAAAAAAGGAAAATTATTTCCTAACTGAAAGAAAAGAAAACATGCTAAAAAACTTGGTTAGTATTCTGTACAATTACCCCAAACTTTAGATGTTATATATATTTACTAATAGGTTAGAATCCATGTATTATATGGACTGAGATAAATAAAACATATCAAAATTATTAGTTTTATAAAAAATATTATCTTCTAGATGTTTTAGTCATTGGTGAAATAAAAATATAATGAATATTTAAAATTTATAACAAATAATGAAATTAGAAATTATTACTCTATGTTTAAAGATAAAATATATGTCTGAAATCATATAATTTAGTATATATTAATAAATTATTAATTTAAGAATATTTATATTTTAGATGTTTAATAGTTTAGTTTACTTATTTAAAACAATTATCATTTAATATGAAAGAGAAAAGAAACACAAATATAGATATATTTGTTTTAACATATTTTAATAAAAATAAAAGTCAAATTGATTGTTTATATAATTTTCGTATTTATTATGAGAGAAAGAAGGGAAAATAGTTTTTTTGATATGTTAAAATGATGACACGTGTCATTTGATATACTAGAATGATGACAACCTCCCCTGAATTTTTCTTGTTTTTAGTGTCTTCGATCCTATATGTCGCGTAAGGTGCTACACGTATATATAGTATATGTATATGTATATACGTATGTATATAAGTATGTATATACGTATGTATATATACGTATTACGTATATATATACGTATACATACGTATGTATATACGTATATACATACATATATACATACACGTGTGTGTGTATATATATATATATATATATATATTGTGAGCAGCCCTCAAATGCACCATCAATTGGAACAGCCATCATAATAATAACTTCCTATTTTTAAATATTAACCCCCTATTAACTTCCTATTTTTTTATATATATATATACGTACATATATATATATAGTATATATACGTATATATAGGTATATATATGTATTTATATACGTATATATCTTGTGAGCAGCCCTCAAATGCACCATCAATTGAAACAGCCGTCATAATAATAACTTCCTATTTTTATATATTAACCCCCTATTAAATACATAACATACAAGTTTGACCCATATTATATATATTAATAATTATTATCGAAGGGATTAACAATTAATATATCTCCTTAATCCATTTGAGTTGAAGTTAGCTTTAATTTTTCAGTAGAAGATGCTTCACCATCTTTATTGTGTCCTTTGCTTCCTTCATTATCAACAATTAGAGTGAAGTCATCCAAACTTCTATGTCTTCAAGTGTGTCAAAGTCAAACATATCTTTAAATTGTTCATTATCAAATCCTTGCAACATGAGTTCACCATTAAGACCTTGAAAATCATCTTCAAAAGCTTACCTTTGCATCTTGCAATTCACCGTCTTCTTTATCATTGTTGTCATCCGGATTCTGATCATTTTCTTCTTCAACAGAAACCTTTTCAATCTTTGTTTCATCATTAATCTTGATTTCATCCATGGCCTTTTGAACAACGTCTTTGATACTTGCTTCTTCTTTTTTGTTGCTTGATTCACCAATCTCTTTTCTTTTATTATTTTCTTTCTCATACATCCAAACCATCAAATCTAAATATTCTCGATAAATGATGATTAAGTTTACACTATAAATTGCATTTAAGCCTAGGTTGCTTGCAATTTCAGGTCACTTTACATCCTTAAATACCTTTTTATTTTCTCTTATTTGATTAACAAACATTTATAAATCAAACAAATTAATAGGAGTACCATTTGCTTAATTTCGGGGGATATTTCTTAGTGTATTGTCGAAAGTGTTCCTCATAGAACCACTTTAAAATTTTGAAAAATTATTCCCTCAAGTATTCTTTGTTTGTCGTAACGTACTTGGCTATCTTTAGTGTATCAAGGAAAAATACCCACATTTGATTTGGATCTTTATTATTAATAGTTATTTCATGATCCATAAAGCACTCAAATTTATGATTTCAATGTCCTTGAAAATATGATTTAAATTTGTTTCCTTCAAATTCAAAAACCATTTGTGGATCCAAGGTTTTGTAAAAGTTTTTGATAAAATCATCATGGTCTGTGTCAACAAACCTTAGCAAATTTGAGTTGCTTTCGGTTTCTTCCAAGATTTCTCGAGTGCTTTATCATGATCAAACATACCTTTCACAAAACAAATATCACCGTCAAATGTTACATCAAATCCGCGGTCATGTAATTGAGTTAAAATCAAAATATTTTTATCCAAGGAAGGTATGTATAAGAAACTAGAGATTAATCATTTTTTATTATTCAAATAAAATTTAATCTCACCAATTTCTTGAGAAATTAAAGTCTCATTTTCATAAACATGTATCTATTTCCGGTTACATGTTCTAAGATCCATAATTGGTTCCAACAACCATAAAATCTTTTGGTACATCATAATTAGTAAAATCAACATGTTCATATGTAAAATTTTTGCACTTACTAGTATAATTCCATGCGGGGTGTCTGTGGCGTTTGCATTTGAAGCACCAGATTCTTCCTAACTTTTTCTTGAATGATGGTTCATGACCCTTCGAATCCCCTATTCGGGCCCTTTCCCATACTTAAGGATTTGGTTGCCATTGCTATTTAACATGCTTCTTTTTTCCATTGCCTTCTCGTGGTTGAGCCCAACCGTAGCCTGCTAAATTCCCCCTAACCCTTCGCTGTTAGAATTAGAACATTGGACACTGTTCGAACAAGAACCAGGACAAGAGAATCTCACTTTTTGCCTTTGATTTTCATCCCGAACACCATCGGCACATTTTTGCATTTGATTTTCATCCTTGCTCTGATACCACTATTGGAACATAGTGGAAATTTTCCATAATCGTTTTTGTGATTGACTAGAGCCATTTCATATATGAAATAGAATCATGTTTGAGTGTGTATGTAGTGATTGAAAGAGACAAAAATAGTGGGATATATATTGAAGTTTTCTTTGTGTTATTAACTTCAATCATCACTATACATCAATTCAACATACATACATGCATATATATATATATTTGTGAGCAGTAGGGCTGTTCAAATTCGGATATCCGAATTTTAGATATCCGAAAATTTTGGATAGTGGATTTCACTATTCGAATCGAAAATTTCGGATATTTAAATTTCGGATATCCAAAATTTCGGATTCGGATACAGATATCACTTCGGATATTCGAATTCCAAAAAAAATTGTGTTATTTAATGAATTTTATAAAAATATAATATTTATTATAGAAACTTATTTCAGATATCCGAAGTTTTTATTAAAAATTCTGAAATATCTGAAAATATCCAAAATTTCTAATCAATATTTATTATTTTTAAATTTTTATAAAAATATTTCGGATATCCGAATATCCAAAAATTCTCAAAATCACTATCCAAATCCGAAATTCGGATATCTGAATTTTGGATTTTCGGAAATCCGAATTTTGGATTTTCGGATATTCGAATTTCGGCTTTTCAGATAATTCGGATTCGGTTTCAGATTTGGATATTTTTTAACTCCCCTGGTGAGCAGCCCTCCAATGCACCATCAATTGGAACAACCATCACAATAATAGCTTTCTATTTTTACATATTAACCGCCTATTAAATACATAACATAAAAGTTTGACCCATACTATATATATCAATAATTTGTAACTCAGTGTAGAGTTTAAAATTGTTTTCAAACACTTGTGCTTTTAGTGGAACAATGCGCCAAAATCTACGTCTTACTGCCTTTGATTATACAAATACTGAAAGTAGCTAAACCCTAATCTTATAACAATGAGCATCTTATGGATGCTTTCAATTTATTTAGCACAGGCCTTCAAAGCCCATGTATTATATTGGGCCAACGATAATAACTTAAGTCTATTATTTGAATTAGAGTTTATGGCTTTATTATGCTACCTTTTGTAGGGTCAGATTCGAAACCGAGATGAAACCTTAAGCATGAGCTCGGCTAAGTGTTTAACTGCGCAAATTCCGCTCGGTCCAGTTTATAATAATCTGGCTCGGTTTGATTATGCTTGGTTTTACCCGGTTATCTTCTTGAAAATTTGAAAATAGAAAATAGAAAACGTCTTGATGTGAAAAGATAATGTTAATTTAATCTATCTAGCAAGTGAACCAACGAGCATGCCACCCCTGGCTCTTACTGGGCTCGTTTACGAACCAAGCCAATTCGTACGAGCGTTCGTAAACGAGCCATTATTGATCGAGTTAGTTCTAAATTTTTGGTTGATTTTAAATGCTTTAACTTATTTTAATTAAAGGCAAACCTTAGATTTTTATACAACTAGGCTTAGAAAAACTCACGATTTGTAGAATAAAGATTTATGTTTTTAGTAGCTTATATTCTTTATACAACTAGATACGAAAATGAGAAAAGGATTAAAAAAGTTAAACGAAATAATGAGAGAAATATACGGGGAAAATGGGGAAAAGTAAAGTGAAACTCAAGTCCCTTAGCAACGAATCTTTGGCATTAACCATAAACCATAGGTTACGATTAATTGTTGCTTAAACATTTACATTTACATAATATTATATAGAGCTAATTACATAAATGGTCCCTGTGGTTTATTGAAAATAACATGTTTGGGTATTAAGAGTTTTTTGTAAGAGATTGGGGAATTATGGTTTCAACTTTATAACAAAAATGGGTGTTAAGACTAACAGACATTAACTTTTCTGTTAAATTTAAATAAAAATAACTAATATACCCTTTGAGGGATTGTAATTTTATGCCTCTCATTAATTCAGGGACCATTTGTGTAATACCTATAACTTTTTAAAACCCAACCCACCCACCCCCGTCTCTTTCCTAATCAGCCACCACCACAAGATTGAATCCATCACTGTTGTTACCATCATCGTTGCCGACCACCACCACTAAATCCACCACCGCCCATAACAAAAAATCCCAACCCGCCCACTATCGTCTCCCTCCCACTCTCATTTCAAACCACTACCACTAAATCCACAACCGTCGCCTATCTCGCCATCACCATCGCCCACCAACACAACCATTATGTCCCACCATACCCATCCGACGACACCACCACAATCAGTACCAAACACACCATCGGTCCCCCTAGCTTTTTCTCAAAACCCTAAAACCTAATTCAAGCTTTACCTAATTAGGGGTTCTTGATTTTAGGGCTTGTATGCAGCAACGGATGATGATGGCGTTGATGGTCCTTATGTTTCAATGGATATGAAACGACAATGGATGGTGTGACAGTGGTGATGATGCGACGATGATGATTCACGATTGTGGTGGTGATGGTCGGATGATGATGACGTTGATGGTCTTGTTGTTTTATTTAAAAAGCTGAAGAAGATAGTGGCACTGAGGATGATATGACAGGGTGGTAGCCGGTGATGAGGGCAGTCAGGGGCGGTAGCCGGCGATGGGGGCTAAGTGGGGGTGGTGGCCGGTGGCGGGGGCTGGAGGTGGGAGCTGGTGGGTGGTGGCTGGCGGTGGGAGCTGGGGGGTGGTGGTTGGCGGTGGGGGCTTGGGGGGTGGTGGCCGGCAGTGGGGACTAGGGTGGTGGTGGCCGGCAGTGGGGCTGGGTAGTGGTGGCAGGTGGTGGAAACCAGTAGTGGTTATGGTGAAATTGGTTCTAAAATGTAAGGTATGTGTGTGTGGGTGTTTTGTGCATTTATATATACACATATTTATATATATATATATATATATATATATATATATATATATATATATATATATATACATAATTACACAAACAATCATTTTTATGTATTAAATGACATATACAGTTCCTGTAATGTAAAAAGACGAAAATACCTTTAGATTTAACAGAAAAGTTAACGTCTGTTAGTATTAATATCTTAACTTATTACAAATTGAAAACACAATACCCCTACCTGTTATAAAAAAAACCCCTTAGTACCCAAACCTGTTATTTTCAATAAACCACATGGGACCATTTGCGTAATTAACTCTATTATATATGAAGATTTTTTGGGGATGAAACAAGATAATTACCTATCTTCCTTATTCTCTGAATTATATTGGATGGCAAGTGGATCGGACTTAGAAACCGAAAACTCGAAGCATTCGAGATGGCCGATGGGTGATGGATGGGTATTCGGGTATGGGACCTAGTATGTGGCTAGATTTGTTTGATTACTCAATTTCGGTTACACGCATAAATACATAATATATTATATAATTTAAAAAAGTGTGTAACTTTTTATACATTTTAGATTAATAAATAGGTTAATTAGTAAAAGTACAGTTAAACGTATTACATTTTGAGTTGGTTTTTCTAGTTTAGTTTAAGATCAGATTTCAAGGATAAAGAATCCCAACAGTTAGATATTAATCACGTAAGATCACGATTGAGTATATTGACGAACACAATAGGTTAATACCTAACGGGTAATTAATGGGTATGAAACCGGGTATGCAATGATTTATAAACAGACAGAGAACTTAAAAATGTACATAAATTTAAATAACTTGGATTACCAATACTCATCTCATATTCTAACGTAGACATCCCTAAAAATATAGGCCTATCCTCGATAAAATCATCATGAAACTATCACAAAAACCAAAGAGGCTTTGGGTTAGTGATATCAAAATCATTGAAAAATATGTCCCTTAAATGTGTAGATTTAAAGTACCTGTGAGTTTTCCTTGTATACAAACTATCATGAAATCATCAGACTTCACGAGCCTCCTTAGACAACCAATAAAAACATTATGAATATTGAAAATAATTAGGAAAAACAACCATATCGAAAAAGATCAGAAAGATAAAGTAACATAATAAATGTTGATCTTTTTACAGAACTTTTTAGTTAAAAAATTGAAACTTTAAATTAAAATAGTTCGTCATTAATTTTATTTCATAGATATTCATGATGGTTTCACAAGGCTTTCATGATGATCCATGAGCTTTTCACACGAATTGTTTTCTTTTTGTTGTTAATCATAACCGCTTGAGTACTTGAGAGAATAAAAGGTTACAATAACATTATTCTTTTTTACAAAATATATATATATTTTTTTACTTTTAAGTCACACGATTATGCGCCTTATGACACAATCGTACAAATTATGAGAAATCTTGTGCCAATGGTACAACCAGCCCTTCATCCCACTTTCTACAATTTGCTCGCATGATGAATGTTTGGTTTATGAATATGTGAAAGATTTTACCTTTCGCCTTCCCTTCTGTGTTGTACATTGCCCTACAAACAGTCATGTTCTCCAAGTACCTCCGATTCTACCTCATTTTTTTCACAATTCAGATTTAACCCTAATTTTAATTCAAGTTGTTGCATAACAAAGACAAGTCTCCAATACAAGAATCTTATATGAAAAGTGCAAAAATGAAGCTTTCTGATGCTAAGAAGTAGTATGCCATTTAGCTTTGAAGATCAAAGAAACAAGTTTGAGGTCCAAATGTTCACAGATAAAACCAAAACGGTACCAATAAGAAGACCTAAAAACATCAACAAATAACGAAAATACTTGATATAAAGAAGTAATGAAGGAACTCAATCACATGAAGCAAGCTTGCTTTCTAATACTTGACATGACACTAAGTAGCACAAAACTAAAGATGTTTTTTAGGCTAATGACAATAATCACATGAAACAAATCTCAAACAATCGTTCCTTGATAGTTGAGCCTACCGCTCGTTTATCTTCTTAGAGCATCTGCAATATTTGGTTCTTCAATCCCCGAACACCACATTGGAAGTAGACCAAACACCACATTGGAAGTAGACCAAAAACCCCATCCATTTTCAAAGTAAAAATTCTTGAACACAGACCATCCTTGTAAAAAGTCCAGAGGTTTTAGCTTAGTGGTTTTTGGTTGAAAAATCCTATGTGAAGGTTTGTGGCCTCCGGCCCTTACAAATCCTGCTTCTTTGACGTCGTTAAAGTTCCCCAAAACAACATCCGTGAGGATTAATGAAGAAAACGTCCAAAAAAACAAAAGCACCAATTTACTTACACAAACAAAGGGATCACAATCATTAGCCAAATGATAGTCTACACAAACAAACTAGATAACAACTAGACAGATCTTTTAAATTCTATGTTAGATACGCCATCTCTTTTTAAACTGTAGTTTATAAATATGTATATTGTCGTTTGCATTACTGTATGTAAACTTCAGTTTACCTTTTTACAAAAATATACATGTATGAATCCGGAATCCTTTTTTAACAAATCACATAACTGTTAACTTAAACATACAATTAATCACTTTCAAAACTAAATCCCAAATAAAAATCCTCCAAATTTCTCAATCAACAATTCTTCATTCAAGTAATCAACAAACAACTACAATAATCAAGCATTCTATCATATCATCTTGTTCCTAATACCTGTGGTTAGTGAATCCATCAATCCAACACCTGAACAGCTTTCTTCACATCACCCCCATACTCATCCGGATGCTCCGAATCCGATTCGGGTTCGGGTCTCTTATTCAAGTCGGGTTTCTCTTCGACCCACCGGACCTTCACTTCAGAATTCGAACCACTCGTTTCCGCATCCACCTTCGCTCCGACCTCCGTCGCCTTCTTCCGAATCGACGCCGGCGACAGCTCATCCAAACCGCCGTCAAACGCCAACAACTCCGGGAAGTTGAGCGGCGCCGACGGCCCACGGAGGTAGTACACGGCGGTGTCGTACGCTCTCGCCGCCGCGACCGGCGTCGAGTACGACCCGAGCCAGATTCTGGACCGTTTGTTGGGCTCACGAATCTCCGCCACCCACTTTCCCCACTTCCTCATACGAATTCCTTTGTACGGTCGTTCGTCGTTCTTCCTCTTCGCCGGAGATGAACAGCTGCGTCGGTGGTTTGAATCGGCACCACTGACGCCGTTGGGTCTTCCATCCATCGATCTAGATTCTAGAACGAAGGTTGATTGTGAAAGAGGTGAATTGAAATAGATAATCGAATAGCTCCGACACCCTTTTCTTCGATTGATGGATTGATCGAAGGGTTTAATCGGATGATTTGATTGAGGGTGGATAGTAATGTGTGTGAATTTCAGGTGGTGATATTGATGGATGATGAGAGAAAGAATTCGGAGAGTTCAATGCTGAAAATCTTTTTAAAAGGAAAACTTTATTGTGTTTTACTTATTTATGTTAAAAGGTTTCGGGTCTGTTTGTATTTGTTTATGTAAGATTTTTTTGAAGGGATTTGTTTAATAGAAGTCTCATGGACGTTTTATGTGAAAGTGGTGTAGTAGAAATAAGATGGTTTTATTTCTGTGGAGTGTAGGAGTGATTATGTTAAAAGTAAATAAATAGAAGGTTAAGTTAATGATTATTTATGAGGCCCATAACCCTTCATATAGATGAATAATAATAGGGGAATTACATATATTCTCGTCTTCACCTAAAAATGACGTATTTTTTTAAAACATAAGTTTTCAATGCATAAGTATAATGTTTTTAAACATGTTTTGAAAAAATATGTAATTTTACAAGTTTAGAGGGAGATATATACAATTGGTTCATATAATAATCTTTTGATCTAATAGTTTAAAACGGAGGTGAGATGTTTTGTCTCTTTCGAAAGTCAATGTTCAAACATTGGCATTGGTAAATTGTTATTATGATTCTAGTATTAAAACTTCATTAGTTTTTAGGAGCAACACCCTTAAGTAATGAGAGTTTTAAGTGAGCAGCACCCTAAAAGCGAGGCTTAAGAAACATCAAACCATGGAGTGTCTATAGGGTAGCCCATGGAAAATTTTATTGATAAAGTTATTTCATTAAAAGTTCATTAGAATTTGATTTTAATGAAGGTTCGCATGTGAAAATGATGCGTTTGTGAGACAACCTTTATTTTTTATATTAACTACCGTAGACACTTTTCTGTTCAATTCTTTGCATATACGAATCATTTTTTTTTCACTTCTTCTTAGAAAAATATCTAAGTGTAAGGATCTTGATGGATATGACTCAAAATCGTGTGATCAAAATGAAAAGACCTAACGTTGTAAGATATTTTGGCGTAAATGACTCATTTGTCTTTATATAAAGCATATTTATAAGTGAACCCGTAACATGAACAAATTCATTTTATTGACAAACGAATAAAATCAAAAATTATATATGTCTAAGTGTTCATATTCATTCATTTGTTTGGATACATTAAACAAACAAACATAAACATATATTCTATTTGTTTGTGCTCGTTTATTTATGTCTGTTAACATACATCGTATATCCATTCTGTTCATTACACATGTATTCATTCAAAAAAGCTTTATCCAGCCCAATTATAACCCTTTGTAGAGTTCAACCCATATTGTTCATTTCTAAAATGTTATTGATATTTTAACTTTGATTTTGATATTGTGCCAAATTGTTTTTGTTTTTATATATTTGTGTTAATAATTTTTTTATGTTCCTTCGTTTTGTTTGTATTCATTTATTTACTATAGAATATTAAAAAGTGAACGTATACATGTTCAATTTCTTAAAGATCGGACACAAACAAGAATTGAAGTCGGTTTGTTTAAGTGTTCATGTTTCATGTCTGTTTGTTTTTCAATTAAAGTTATAAAAACACACCCTCGTTCATGTTTATTCGATTTGTTTAGAAGCCTAATTAAATATGTTCCAAGCCCGCATTTTTTAAAACAACTTGACACTTTGACGACTTTGCTATACATAATACATAGTTGATGATATAATCTTTCAAGGATACGAGCCAAAGTAGTTCTCAATAATGACTGTCTAAACTAAGTAATACCAATTGTTAACCTTTCACTAGAACATATTTATTTGGTCATTTTTATCTTGTTTTTTCTTTATGAGAAACTTTAAATTAATATCATTTTCTCCTATACGCTACTAGCCTACTATATCTAAACTAGTATGTGTAAATTGGAGTACTGAGGAAATATTGGTTTGGGAAAATATATAACAAAAACAATTAATGAAGGTTCATGACTCACATTGGATGGAACATGTTTGTTAATCATGAGGGTTGTAAAAGAAGCTCGCAGCTGGAATCTCGTTCGAGAAAAACTCGCTTGAAATCGTCTTGTTTTTAAACAAGCCAAGCCAAGCTGGCTCAATTTTAAAACCAGTTGAGATGCCTCGATTTATAAACGAACCGAGCTCAAGCCAAAGTAACTTGATTGACTCATTTAAATAAAACCTAAATTTTGATGCATAAAAGTAATAACCCTAATAGAAAGTATTATCTTAATCTAAATAAAACCTAAAATTTGATGTATAAAAGTAACAACCCTAATAGAAAGTATTATCTTAATCGTTATAAGCTCAAACTTTACACCAATCTAAGCATGTTGGTTCACATTAAATTTATATTATTTTAATTTATAAGTTGGAGCAAAGTAAAAGTTAGCTCGACCAAATTTTTGTTTTTAGTTACAGCTTGCTGCTTGAAGCCAATTTAATTAATTTAAGAGAACTTATAGCATATTAGAAATTTTCTTTATCTCTTTGATGCTCTTCGAAAAGAATATATCAGTAATTATATGTTTAATGTTAGACTTTAACTTCTTTTTCTTGAAGTTGAGACTCAAAGTTGAGTATATAATGTGATACGTATTTACATACTAAACAACTAATGTTCGGTGTTTAGATCTAACAATAGATTCTCATGGGCTAAAAGATTCTAAACCAGACAACTTTATATCAACTTTACACACAACATATTTTGTGTTTTGTTTTTTTTGTTTTCTAAAATTTAATTATTGAAAAAAGTCAAATCTAACACTGTCCAATGATGCTATTTTGATAATATGAAACAAAAGATGTATATTTATATTTGGTTGTACAATCTACAGTGGAAACAAGAAAAAAAGAGTCAAAAGACATGACATATGACATTGCTTTCAAACAAAAAAGAATCCAAAGACCAAACCACTTCGATCTAATAGAGATTGGTTGATGCAACAAGAAAATTATCAATGGGTTTCCCACCATAATTATTTCTAAATGGCCAACGAGTCATATTCACACCATATACTTAAAGGATGATGTGTATGCTTGACTTTCATCTTCAATTCTTCACCTCTGTAATTGCTTTCAATAATGATATGATGATGATGATCAATTAGTTCGAAAATGATACTAGTCCCATGATGGCAATGACTGAATCTATCGAAGGTGTTATTGAACGACAAGCAACCAAAAGGCCACAAAGCGCCGTTCACCAAAAAAATAAATAAATAAATAAATAAATATAATAATAATAATAAAATAATAATAATGACAATAATTTAATAATAAAATATCATAATAATAATATAATAATAAAATAAATAATAATAATAATAATAATAATAATAATAATAATAATAATATATAATAATAATAATAATAATAATAATAATAATAATATATAATAATAATAATAATAATAATAATAATAATAATAATAATAATAATAATAATATAATATAATATAATATAATAATAATAAATAATAATAATATAATATATAATAATAATAATATAATATAATATAATAATAATAATAATAATAATAATAATAATAATAAAATAATAATATAATAATAATAATAATAATAATAATAATAAAATAATAATAATAATAATATAATAATAATAATAATAATAAATAATAATAATAAAATAATAATAATAATAATAATAATAATATAATAATAATAATAATAATAATAATAATAAATAATAATAATAATAATAATAATATAATAATAATATAATAATAATAATAATAATAAAATAATAATAAATAATAATAATAATAATAAAATAATAATAATAATAATATAATATATAATAATAATAATAATAATAATAAAATATAATAATAATAATAATAATAATATATATAAAATATAATAAATAATAATAAAATAATAATAATAATAATAATAATAATAATAATAATAAAAATAATAATAATATAATAATAATATAATAATAATAATAATAATAATAATAATAATAATATAATAATAATAATAATAATAATAATAAAATAATAATAATAATAATAATAATAATAATAATATAATAATAATAATAATAATAATATAATATAATAATATATATATAATAATATAATAATAATAATAATATAATAATAATATAATATAATAAAATAATAATAATATAATAATAATATATATATAATAATATAATATAAATAATATAATAATAAATAATAATAAAATAATAATAATATAATAATATATAATAATAATCTAATATAATAATAATAATATAATAATAATAATAATAATTAATATAATAAAATAATAATAATTATAAGAAGAAAGAAAAAAAACAAACTACAAAGCACAAAGAAAATAGGATCTGATAATTTGTTTGGCTGCCACGAAAGACTGCAAACCGATTTATAGTCCTAGGTTTCTCTAAAAATGGCTTCTTGTTAAATTACTTTCAAATTTTGGTGTGTGGATCGGTTTTTGGGATTTTAAGTTTTAAAATTTACATACTTATGTTGACATCCTTTTAAATGTGTAGAGTCGGGTATTCTTTTCAAACTAATAGCATATTGAAAATTGTGAGAACCATATCAAATGTTATATTATTTATTAGCTTTAGTAAGCTCGTGTATTACACGGGTTGCATAAATAAATATTAAATAAAATAAAATATTATTATATAACGATATACTAAAATATGATACGATTGCAATTACGTATGGGTAATAACTATAAGTAATAAAATAATAATATTAACTTTTTAGTTTTTTTTTTGTTTTTTTAAAGATAAATTAAAATTTTGTTTCAAAATAACGTTTTAGAAATTTTCATTTTTAAAAATTTCCTTACTATAAGTCCCTATTTTAATTATTTTTGTTTTATAAAAAATTTACTATAAAAAACCAATTTTAAAATATTACGTAAAAATAGTTTAATTTTTTTAAAAAAATCTTTTTATAAAAAACTATTTTTATAGAAATAACATTAATAAAAAGATCTATTTTTAATTTATTAAAAAACTAATTATAATGTAAAAATAAATAAATAATATTATTAGTAATTAATGTAGTTATTTAATATGAGAGAAAAGCGGAAAAGGTTTATGAGAATAAATATGGTGCTAACACGTGTCATTTTTTACTCTTTTATTAAAATAGAAAGATTATATAAATTGACTAAAATTTATTTTATATTTAAGATTTATTTATAAAAATGGTATTCATAGTTTTTCCCTCTGCGATTCACATGCGCATATACACTATATGCACGTGAATATGCATACGTGCGTATTTTTATATGTTTTTAAAATAAATTCAAAAGAGAAAATAATATCAAGAAAGAGGGCAAAGTAACCATTGGTTTCTTTAAAAGTTAAGTATCGAAAAGTTAAGATTGTCGTTACGAATCAAGTTATAACAAGAAAAACATTTTTTTGAAGATTTATGTTTTCATACTTTTAATTATAAGTTCTATATATTTCCAGCCTTTTGTTATAATTTTCATTCGTTGTCTTTTAGCGGTAGCATTATTTTTATATAGCTATCTAATTAAATTTGAAGTTAGTAAAATCTTACAAATATATTAAAACTAGTTAATCAACATTACTGGTTAAATTCTCAACTCTTAAATATATTATAAATACACATGTAGCCCCCTCCTAGAAAATGAAGTATTTTTGCTATTTTCTCAACGGGCCTATAGCAGAATTGCATATCCTTCAATCCATGTGACAAAATAACAAATGACAACCGGGTGATATCTACAA
The DNA here is from genome assembly GCA_025506505.1 of Flaveria sonorensis. NCBI lineage: Eukaryota > Viridiplantae > Streptophyta > Magnoliopsida > Asterales > Asteraceae > Flaveria > Flaveria sonorensis. The sequence continues at coordinate 43,222 of JACCIY010001601.1, forward strand.
ATGAAGCCCACCGGCTAGACAACCATCCATTCATGCCCACCAAGTGAGCCAAAATATTGGTCTTGGTCCGATCAATTAACCTAAACCCAATACCACTTGATGATAACAACTTGCATCATTCGTCTAGTCGTTAGTTTCAATATTTTTGGTTTTATCATTTTCCGTGCAGTTCAATCCAGTCGAGCTTTAGACCATGATCACCCATTCACCCTACACGGAACCATCAATATTTTTCTTTTTACTTCAATAAATGTTATAAAGTTTAGGATGCAAACAATGTTCCTAAGAGAACTTGAAATCAACCAATGGGGCTCATTGTGGCTAGTAGTAGTTAGTGTGATATTGTGAGGGCTAACCCCATACAATTCAAAAAAGACAAGGGTATCTCGCCAACTAAATTTTGAGGACCTTTTAAGAAGATTAGCGGTAAAGTTTGATGGAGAAGTCTCTTGTAAAATCATTTTCTTTGGCACTAATATCAGTGTGGATAAAGATTATTTTAAGATTATTAGAAGTTCATATCTTTATTGCTTAATCATTCGCTGCTATGAGATGAAATTTGTTAATTGTCAGAAAATTTCATTAAATAATTTGTATCACATAAAATTCCAATCTATTCTTCTCTACAAAGAATGACAAAGGTTATGTTTACTATGCAATAATTTGTATCACGTAAGATTTCATCCCTTGTGTTTAAAAAATGTCCACTTCGAGTCCTTCATTGAGGTTGTTACCATAGGCCGCTACTTGGTTAAGGTGTTACGGTAATATTGGAACTACCGGTGATGTTTCCCTTAAAGTTAAGGGTTCGAGCTCGTTTACGATGAATTTATATCAATGATTGTGCCGTAGATTTATGAGTAGATTTAAAGTACGTATGAGTTTGCCATTTAAAAATAGAACTTACACCCATATATACGTAAATACATGCTTATAGATATTTATGTTTCTACATACATGCATAACATCAAGTTTAATTTAAAAGACAATTCAACAACAGTCACATTCCAATCAATTTATTCAAATCCAAAAACTTATTAACGCATAATTTTTCTCTAAATAAAAATACTACAACATTTAAAGCCTAGTAAAAATGATTGCATAGTTCACGAACCAAGTCGTGTTTCTCCTTCTGTCACGTGGCGTGAATGTTCACATAAGCTCTTCATCTTAAACATAGTCTTATGATATTTATATGTGTTGTTTAGCATCTCTCCTAACAATATTAAAAATTTAAATTTTGTTATTATTCGATGTAAATCTACTAATAGATTTAAAATAATTTATTTTAAATAAATTAATTGTTAAAAATAAAGAAATCTAAAATCCCCTTCTTTTTAAAAAAAAAAAAGCGTAGACAGCTAGATTTACTCCACCGTATACTCCAAGAATCTACACCATGTCGGAAAACAAAACGCCGATCACCAACACATGATCTTCCACATCGGAATCCCCAAAAAAGAAAAAAACCACCGGAGTTCATCACCCGACAATTCTTCCTCTGGATCTCCACCCACATTGAACATCAATTCACATTATCAATTTTCAATCCCATTAAACAATAATCAAACCCTATCAGATTCATAATTCCACCCTAGATTCAATTCAAAGCAATCTCATTTGATTCCTACATCACAACAACCGTGGTAGCTCAACCCACCTCCATCAATCCCTCAATCTGTCACCATCGTCTTCAACAACCCTCAGAATCACCCCTTCAAACTTCCACCATCGAACAACAATCTGCAATTCTGCATCACAGAGGCGAAATTGATCACACTGCAATGAAGTTTCACTTGTTGCAGCAGAGCCACCCCAACCGCCGGAGCAACGGCTACAGAGGCCCGCCGCCGCTGGATTCCTCAGCCGACGCCGGCGGCGGTACGAAGTCTCCGGCGGCTGTGTTTTGGGTGATAATCCACTGCTTATGCTGCCTAATTTCGATTCTAATTGGGTTCAGATTCTCTCGTTTGGTCTTCTTCTTATTGTTCTCATCTTCCTCCACAAACAACACCTACACGACGACGTTAACGACGCCGTTCGCCGCCGATATCGCCGGAACCCTAACTTTCACCACTTCTCCGAGAAACATTTCGCCGCCGGTGGTCGGTAAAACCGGGGCGTTAGTGGCAGCAGAGTGGTGGTCGGGCGGCACGGGATCCGGATCCGACCGTGGCCCCACCCGAACCCGGAGGAGGTGATGAAAGCTCATAGGATCATAGAATCTGTTCAACGGGAACAAAGGGTTCAATATGGGATCAAAAACCCTAGAACTTTGATTGTTGTTACTCCAACTTATGTTCGAACTTTTCAAGCTTTGCATTTAACTGGATTGATGCATACATTGATGAATTTGCCTTATGAAGTCGTGTGGATCGTGGTGGAAGCTGGTGGCACCACCAATGAGACGGCGGCATTGCTCGAGAGATCCAATTCGAAGTCGAATATTCGAGTTAAGCATATCGGGTTCGAGAAGAAGATGCCGGTTTTCTGGGATGCTAGGCAGAAAATGGAATCGGATATGCGATTGCAGGCCTTGAGGTAAACTTATGTTGTTCATGATTGAGTTTGATTCGATTCAATTCAGATTGTTATTGTGAAATGATTATGATGAATGTGATTTGTGATGATTTAGAGTTGTGAGAGAGGAAAAGCTTGATGGGATTGTGATGTTTGCTGATGATAGTAACATGCATAGTTTAGAGCTATTTGATGAAATCCAAAAGGTCGAATGGATCGGTGCTGTTACAGTTGGGATTCTTGTGCATTCGAGTCGTTCTGATGAAGACCCTTTTGAGGTTCCAAAGAGCTTGGATGTAACAGGTGAGAAGGCATCACCATTGTCGGTCCAAGGTCCAGTTTGTAACTCGTCTGATCAGTTAAGCAGGTGGCACGTGTTTGATTCTACTGCATACCAGCAAAAGAGTGCGAATTACACTGTGATATGGCGTTTGTTTTGCCTCGAAAGCTCGAGTGGTGTGGGTTTGTGATGAACTCGAGGTTGGTATGGGAAGAGTCTGAGTTTAGACCCGAGTGGATCAAGGATTTGGGCATGGTGGTTGCTGGTGATGGAGTTGATGAGGTTGAAAACCCTCTTTCTTTTGTTGAAGACGCTTCTATGGTGGAGCCGCTAGGTGGCTGCGGGAAGAAAGTGATGGTGTGGTGGCTTCGTGCTGAGGCGCGTGCAGATAGCAAATTTCCATCAGGGTTAGTCTTATGATTCAAGTTGCAGTGTTGCAGATCAAGATTTCATATTCTTGATAGTGTTTGTTAATTGTTTGATGATTGTTGTTTGGTTCAGATGGACAATTGACCCGCCGTTAGAGGTGACAGTGGCAGCGAAGCGAACACCATGGCCCGAGGTACCTCCTGAACTCGCGTCTAATACTGAGAAAGTGATCACCAGCCTTCAGGAAAATGTGCGAAAGATCAGAACAAAAACTCGAACAACTAGATCACGACGAAGTAAGAGGAAACATGAAGCAAGAAACACAGATGCGCGTGTTGTCGTGGCCACGAGTGTGAATTGAGTAGAGGTTTTGCAAGGAGATTTGTTGAGATGTATAGTTACTGATTTGATACAGAACATTCATGATGGGAAGTGAACAGGTTGTTTTATAGAATTTTCTATTCAATTCAATTTGTTGTTTTATAGTCTTTGGTTATTTTCAGCAATATAAAAATTATGTTCGATCATGGATGATGGATCCCAGTTGGTTTTCCTGGTTGTTTGCTCGTTTCTTTATAATGTTTTCATAACTGGAACGAGTATCCAAAAGTATACTAAGCCACGGGATGGACGGTTCTTTGCTTCTTGGAACCGATGGCATAAATAATAATTTAAATATATAAGGAGTTTAAAGAAATTACAGATCTACTCTATCTCAAGTCTTATCTCAAGTCTGGTTATGGTTTGTAATTTTAACAAAACAAGAAGCTTTAAAATAAATAAACTAAGTTTGAAGTAGTAATGAACCAGTAAATGAGGACTTAAAATGCAAAGAAATAAAAAAAAATGTTGGAATTCATACCGTGAGATACAATTCAACCATTCTATATACTAATTGACTCATTTGAATGAAAACCATTCAAAAACACTTAACCGGACTGATTATATGGTTGGTGCCACCCTCGTTGGTCGGCCTGCCTGTCTAATATTATTAAAAAACATTTTCAATATGCATAAGAGTATCCAAGTTTTTTTTTTCTTTAATTGGGTAATTCTATTTAATATTATGTTTATTAATTCGAGTTCGCGCCTCCATTAGATATCTAGTGTTTGTATACTATGTTCTATATGTTTGTAATGAACTATTCTAGAATAAAGAAACTAATATTTTATCATCTTATATGGTATCATAGTTTAAGATTTTGATAACTGTCTTTCATATGTAATACACAATAAAAACCTTAGATAGAGCAGTGTGACACCACTTTCACCTTCGTTTTCTATTTGATTTCTTCTCTAATTTCTAGTTGCCATTGAATAAAGTTTCATTAACGGTTGAAGACTCAAACCTAATATCCATTAATTTGGTTCGTTCACCATTATCATGGTCCGTTCCTAAAATGATGACTCCTAAATTACAATGGTCACGTACTTCTTTCTCTTTTTCATTTTTATTTATCGGTGTTTTAGCTACACCAAATACCATGTCCATGGTTACCGATCTCAAACCATGGTTTGTATTAGGTTTACTAGTACAACCGCATGAACTTATGATGTATCTAGTGTTTGCATTCTATTCTCTATATAATGTATTGATATATTCAGTATTCCGTTATCTTTCAAACCCAACTGTTACATCGTACAAGATCTTCATGAACAATTTGATAAACTCACAAATGGAGGTTGGGTACCAGCATTACTGTTGGGGGGGAGGAGTTGCACAATGGTTATGGCATGATGGCAATTTGGCAGACCTCTTTTACAAGCTGTGGTCTGGAGGTCGTTTTTGACACCAACAATCGTCATCTTGCCAGGTTGTCAAAAAACGTTAATTAACCACCACTTGAATTCACAGAGTGAGAGCTTAATGCATAATTATTTTAGTAATCTGTTGTCTTAACTTCTGCACAGACATTATATAGTGTTTATGGGTATTACAGGCCAGCTTCATGATGTTCTTGACTTCACAGACATTTTTAATAATGCAACTACAAAGCATATGCATCACTTGCAAGATCAGGCACAAACCAGTTTGATGCTAAATTGAATCGCCCTTTATAAGAAAACTTGAAGCTTCATTTGTCTATAACGTTATGGCTAATAGAAAACCTGTACGCAATTATCTTCTAGACCGAACAAACCATCAAACCTAAAATGTGTGTCAGGGTAGTACAGGAAATAAAACTTACGAAACCTTTCAATCTTTCAGTCTCTGGGAAGAAGAGTCGAAGTCTCAGCTGGATTTGCCTTTTTTCCATCATACCTCTGTACAAGAAACTACTTTTTAAATAGTTGTATAACGAAGTAATCATGATGTTTAAATGAAATGGGGCTAATGGATTTACCTGTTTTCCAAAGGAAAATGGGACATATTTGTATTTGACCATATGCAGTATCTGTTTCTTCATGGTGAGAGTGAATAATATAATCCAGTAAAAAAGAAGTATAGGCCAAAAAACAGGCACATCAAATGCACTGAAGAACGTCAACACGAAAGCAACACAAAAGGCTTTTGTTATAGAGTACCTGTTATAAAAAGATATCTAGATCATCAAATTGCATAAATCAGTCAAAGCCCTTCATGGCCACAGGAACTGAAATTAAATCATGTAAAATAATCTAGCAAGAAAGCTATTCTAAACAAGATACCCCAGCAAGCCTACAATTAGTTTTTTACAGAATAAGCGAGTATGTTAGGTTGGATAGCATGTCAATACCAGTTTGCATTTCGGGTCAGAATGGGTACATTTATAATACAGGGTGGAGAGTATACCCAGCAACAATTTTATGTTCCTTTTTTTCTTGAACTTTAGATATATATATATTGTATTACATATGGTCAAAAAATTGTGAACAGCAATACAACATTTTGGGGTCCCTAAACTACTCCTAATCAGGTTTAAACCTGGGTGGTCTCCAGAGATTCTTTAAATCTTACCGCTAGGCTACCAACCCAAGTGGCACATATGTCATATAACTATATTATTGAGAAACCTTTGTTCCTTGATATTTGAGAGATTGTAAAAATATTTACACTTCAGGTCACTCTCTACCTGTTCAACCTAATTGTCATTTTCATTTTAAAGTTTAAACCAAGTTTGCAAATTTTTATCATTTGATCCATTAGATATATATAAGATATCCCAAATCAACCCATTTCTAGGTGAATAGACCAAAATTATCACCTCTAAAGACAGTTGATCACATGTATTAAAGTATCAAAATTTTGATCATTTGCCAATAATTTCTAATTGCTTACACTAATCTTTCGCCAATATGTTAACAAATACATCAATGAGATGGTGACCAAGTGTTATCCAAGTAGATTCAAGTAATCACATCCATTTGATCAGCAGCAACAGAATAAAACAACCGATGGCCTTCAAAATCATCATCAGTGATTAGGGCACAAATATACTCATTCCAAACCCTAGATGATGCAATTAACAGACAATCTTATCATCATCAATTTCTGAGTGTTCGTTTTTTATTGAACTGTATGATCCCTATGTTCAACGTCACTATGCTAGGATTGCAGTTGAAATCAGAGGTTAAATAAAAAAACTAAACTACTGCAGCAATTTAGTGCAGCGTGCAATCGATTACCAAAACTTAAACTCCGGAAGACGACGAACAAAAGGGCGAAACTCATCGGTGCTTCGAGACGGAAGCGTAGGACCATCAGAAACCTCTTGAAACTCGGGATCAACCTGAGGCGACAGAAACCCTATGAGGAGATTGAGGATGTATATCCCTAGAGCATACGACACCACATAAAACCCTTGCAGAAAGAACACGCGAGCGGTGTAGATGATCGCGATGACGCAGAACACGATCCACCGGTAGAGCAAAAACGGCGTTGACTTGTCGAGCAGGTGTTGGTAGCGTTGCGACACCACAAACGCCCACCGGTGCACGGCGGCCGCCGGTGTGTCGGTTGAATGTAGGGCGCCACCCGACGGTGCACCGTCGGTGGTGGGAGGCTCTGTGGTGGCGCCGGCGACGGGATCCATCGTATCTCCGTCGTCTCTGGTGTGTGAGGTAACCGATTTGGGGGCAGATGAAGGGAAATGGAATATGCCTGTGATTTTTCAAGGGTTATTGTGTATGAATCTTCGAATCCTGTAAAAATGTAACTTTACAAAACTCTGATTTTTTACGGATGTGAAAAACTGAATATGTATTTTGTTATCAAATCTGGAAAAAGCCCTAGGCGTAAAACCTTGTCAAGTGTCACCGAAGGCATACAATCGCAAGTTATCACAAACACTGAAAAAAGCTTGTATTAAAAACGAAATAGAAAACGAAGAGAATAAAATCAAACGAAAAGTAAGCGTAAAAACGTTAAACCACGTAAGCGAAATGTAAAATATATTAAATAATAAGTCAATTTGGAACCAACGCGTTGCGACAGGATCGTTAACTGGAAAAAATAAGGGTAAAATGTTTAATCACACACACGTATTGCGGTGTGTTACTCGCAAAATTTAGACGAAAAAAAAAATGTATAATATGAAAAGTATGGTGGATCAAAGATGAAAATAAAAATATTAGGGTGAAATTGTAAAAGATATAAAAATAAGTAGGTTAAAAAATAAATATATAAGTTTAAGAAAAAGATAAATGTATGTACGACCCACTAAACAAATAATACAACTCACTAAACATACCAAAATAATTATTGCTATTTTTCTATTACTCGAGACATGTATCATATTAATTGTTGTGACTAGTGTGATATTGTGATAATATGGTTGTATGTTAAGTTTTTCTTATATAATCTTTTAGAGGATTCATAGTTGTTTTTAAAAAACATTTTATTTTTTAATTGTACATTTTTTTTATTCACTTACTGAAAAAAATTTATAGGTAGTAAATATAAAGAATGAGTAGTGAGTTTCTAAATATATTTTCTCTTTCTTTCATACAATTGACTTTTGATTAAATAAAAAAAGTAAAATGTTAGTTTCGTCCTTAACATTTCATTGAAATTATAATTTCAATCCAAATTCATCACCGTAGTTTACAAAATATTATTATTTTCATTCACCCCATTAAAACCTTTTAAAGCCTTCATTAAATTTAAGTATTTTTGTCTTTTTCAAAATCATAATTTCTTTTTATCAATAAATGCTCCATTTAAAGTTTTTTTAACAATTAACCTAACTATAAAAGGGTGGTATTTGTGTTATTTTTAACAAAGCAGGTTTTTATAGATCAAATTATTTTTTTACAATATTAAACAAAACAGATCGTTCACATGTTCAAATGTGTCAAACCGTTTTAGAACTATGAATTTTTTGAAAAATACACTTTTTTGAAAAAAAAAATTAGAACTATGAATTTTTTTAAACAACGTATCTTTCTACACATATGAAATATTCTAAAACCGATCTTTTTTTTAAAATAAAGATTTTATATGAAATTGTTTTTCGAAAAAGTAAAAAAATAACTGAAGCTTGAAGTTTTTAAACAATGAAATATTATAAAAATGATATTTTGTCAAAAAATTTTTTTATTAAATACGAAAAATTATTTATAAAACAAAAATAACTAAAACCCATAGTTTTGAATAATGAGATTTTTATTAAAAATGACATTTTTTAAAAATAATATTCTTAGAACGAAATGTCTCTTAACATATTTCTAAACGAAATGTCTCTTAACATATTTCTAAAACAAGAGTTAAAAACTGAAAGTTTAAAAAAATAATAAAAACAATTTATTAATTAAAGTACTTACTCACATATAATTTTAATTATATCTTATATCAAAATGGTGTTTTATATTTTCTAGCTTTTCATTAATTTTTCATATTTTTTTTTAACCCGTGTAATACACGGGATTATAACCTAGTTTTATCAATAAATGCTCCATTTAAAGTTTTTTTAACAATTACCTAACATATAAAGGGTGGCATTTGTGTTATTTTTTAACAAAGCGGGTCCTTATAGATCAAATTATTTATTTACAATATTAAACAAAACAATCGTTCACATGTTCAAATGTGTCAGAATCCTAAGGTTATTAGACAAACAAAGTGTGAAATCCCTATCTACCACAATCAAACAACAATGATTTCTTGCCTAATCGAAATATAAGTTCAACTGAACATTAAACACAAAAGTGTAGAAACTAAAAAGCAACCAGAATACGAATGACAATGCTTAATCGAACAATAGAGCCCGTGACAACAGCAGTCTCAGTTGAATCGGTAATGATGTCAAGTGTTAAAATAACAAAGGTATTTGAACACAACAATAATCTCGATTGAACCAGTAATGATGTCGAAATGTTGAAATCGAACAAAGGTACTTGAACACAACATCAACCTCAAATTAGCACATGCAATGATGTTGAAGTGTTAAAATCTAACAGACGTACTCGAACACAACGAAAGTCTCAATCGAACGTGTAAAGATGCTCAAACTTTGTTGAAATGATGTTGTTTCCCTAGTCGCAGGTAGAAATTGAAGCTTTTTAAGATGGATTAGGGTTAATCAGGTCGTCCTAATCGAAGGTAGAAATCGAAGGCTTTAATATTATTAAAATGTGTTCATATTATCCAAATGTGTTTATTAGTTTTATTTGAACATAATGGTTAATTAGTTAATTAGGATGTTAGAAAGACTAAAATAATCTTAATTTTAAAGGAGGTTCTAATGGCAATAACGAAGTGAAAAGAAATTATAACATTTGATAGACTACAATGTTGAAATGACAATCTAATAGTTAATTTAACGAAGAAAATTTAAAAAAAAAAACAATCTAAATTCATACATGTCATTTCCGAATTTCAAATGAACCTAAACTCGTACATTCATACTGATAAAAAACAGAAGATTGGATTTTGCATATAGCAAGGTACATTTTAAATAATTAACAAAATAAACTGGATCATCAAAAACCCATGATACGTTATTGTTTTTAGACGACCCTCAGAAACTCTAATCACATTATTTTGAAATTTCTCGTATTAGCTCAGTCATATCAACCTAAAATTCATAACAATAAGTAATAGATCAAGCCGCACACCAAATTATCTTTGGTATTCCTCCCTTGGATTGCTCAATTCGACAACAAAAACGCGTTGTCATTAAAAAACATTGCGCGTCCAACAAAACAAATCAAGAAAAGATAGACAGTTTGCATTATCTAGTCATGAAGATATACAGCAACATCATTAGACGACCCATCAGTATGTCATAAGAGGTGACCCACTGCAGTGCACATCAGAAGCATTAGAGACCCTTTGCTTTGGTGACAATGTGTCACTTGCTGCCACGTCAACATCAACGTTAACAATATTTTTCCTCTTTTGATTCATAGGTTTCTCCTGGTTAATCATGGCTTGAGCTTCTTCCACTATTGATGCATCCTGTTCAGCAGCATACAAGATCCTTTTTATGGCATCTATTACCTGCAATGTGAAAACAAACATAAATAATTATAACTAGAAGAAAAATACAAACTTCTATGTACAAAAAAATATAAATAAATTGCGGTGAGAGTGTGAGACGTACAGGCAGTTTGAGATATTGGGAGACTGGCACATGATTTCAATGTCCCTCAGTTTTGCAAAGTAAAGTCTCTCTCTTTCTCAAGACTGTCCATAGTTAGCTTCAACTCAGTGATCTGCATAACAATAGTAAGTATTTACTAATTTATGACTCCTGTTGTATAACTTGGGTCGCTATTTGTTTAGGTTTGGTACCTGTTGATCATATGCAGAGACGTCTACAGTTGATGAGGGCTTGGCAGCTTTGGCAGGTGGACCTGTCGGGTGGGTAGGAGGTGCATCACCTCTTCGGTGTGGTGAGGTTTGAGTGCAGCTGTTGAGCCCCTGGTGGATTGTGGTGGTGCAGATTTCTTGCTTACATCTTTCCCACCTTTGCAAGCCTCTCTTCTTTCCATTGGATTGTAACTGTGATGTGAAATAGAAGAAGCTAATTATCTTCTAATGACTATGTTAGGAGCTGAAAGTTATTCTGGCTATATAAGAAAATGTAAGGAACTGTTGTAGTTTTTTGGGTGGGTTTTGGGTTCATAATGAGCAGCTCCTGTGATGTAAGAACAAACAAACAAGAATATGGAATAATGAAAATGAAGCGGCAATCAAAGAATTGAACAAGCCACCTATTTAGTTGCAATATCCAGCCATAAAAATAAGGCAGTTATGTCTTGTTGTGCTAGCACTCTAATACAACTGTCAAACAAACTCATACAGATATGTCTTGTCAACAAAGCAAATTCCAAATTAACTTCAACATGCACCAATTATAGTCCCAAATACTGAAATCACTTGAGAAGGATATGGAAGGCAAGATGTCAAATGCAACTTGAGACCAATCTATTGATTAGTAGTGCTTGGCTGTAAATAGTATGTACTAAGCATGCTTCTTGAATGCTCAAATCATCCAACAATTGTTAAGTGGAAATCCTTGAACGACAACCAGAACCAAATTGAACTCTCTCAACGACTTCTATGACAGTTTAAAAGATGGAATAGCAATAAGAACTTACTTGTGATGACCACCTCCGCTAACAGAATCACAGTATCTCTTCAT